>JBAWJQ010004091.1:0-30635 GCA_037783105.1 Bactrocera zonata | reverse complement strand
AACTAGTCCATTTAGGACCCAACCGAAAATGGAATTTGGCGCCAGTAGTATTTTTGAAATTTTTTCAACACGTTATAATATGATATGCGGTGCCTATTAGGATGTCTATCTGAGCTGGCGTGTTGCAGTTGGGATCTGCCAGTGTCAGGTGTGTAACCTTTTCCCAATGCTTGCTATTTATTTGATAGCTTGGAAGCATGTTTGTTAGTTGCGGTAAGACAATAGCATTTGCTTGAATGCGCTTATCCGCTTGGGGAGAAACTAGGGTAATGGGGCAGATTTTATTAGAGTTTTGTACTACTCGTCCGCCCATTCCCGTAATTTCATAGTTGGCAAGTTCTGTTGGCAGTTTTAGCCTATTTTGTACCCTAGACGCTATGAATGATTGTTGTGATCCTTGGTCTATTAGGGCTCTTAGTTTTAATAGTTTTCCTCGATGTTAGGTGGAGACAACTGCTGTGGGTAGCAGTACTCTACTACGATTTTCGTTGTGTAGCTTTTGAGTTTTTAATGCCTTTGAGCAGCATGGTGTCTCTTGGCAAATTTCTGGAGTTTTTGTTTCGGAAGTTGCTGTTGCAATTAAACCCGTGGCTTTTTTTGATAAAGCGCTACTTTGAGATGTGTTGGGAAAGTTATTGAGATGTAACATAGAATGATGCCTTTTGTGGCAATATACGCAATTGAATTTGCTTTCGCAAGTATTAAGATTGCGTGAGTGGGACAAGCAGTTTGTACAGAGTCTTTTTGACCTGACAAAGTTGTTCCTTTCATTGACATTCAATTTCTCGCAAGCTTTTAACTTATGCCCTCCAGTACATTGTTCAGATGTGAACGATTGTGTTTTGAAAAAGCTTCGGTTTAAATGATTGTTGCTTCCGGCTTGGGGTTTATTAAAGCTTCGATTTAGGTCTTGTTGAACGTTTTTAGTTCTGACTACTTTTTTGTCTACCCTTTCCGCAATTTCGTATTGGGTAGTTAAGAAATCTTTCATCTGCTGCCACGTTGGGCATTTTCTTCTTGATGAGAGCGATTGCTCCCACAAAGTAATGATTTTTCTGGTAATGCGGTGGTACATATGTTTACCAGAATAGGATCCCAATTGTGAGTGGGAATATTTTGTGTCGATAGAACCGACAAACATTTTGAAACAATGGATTCTAGTTTGATGAATTCTTCACTGGTTTCTCTTTGAATTTTAGGCAAATTCATAAGTATCGTTACTTGTTTGTCAACTAATAGTCTTTCATTTTCATATCTTGATCTCTTATCATTTAATGCGAACTGCTTGACTGTTACGTCTGCTTGACCTTTAGTTTTGTATCGGAGGTGATACAATTTTTGCCCTTGTGATAATTTTGGATGGTTTATGTTCACGGCTGTAAACATGCCCTGGAAGGACGGCCATTGTTCATAAGCTCCACGAAATATTTCTGTATCACACGCTGGCATTTTGAGATGAATGCCTGAACTTGCCTCTTGGGCTTCAAATTGTGGTAACTCTACTCTACTGTGAGGAGTAGGTGCAATTGACTTAATAAGTTTTAATTGATCTGATATCATTGCTTTTGAGTCTTCATACCGGTCTAAACAGTTTTCATATTTGGCGTAAGCCGAGTATTTGAAATGTTCAGGTAGATCTGAATCATCTGTTTCTACTATTGGGTCGTATGCCGCTTGGAGGCGTGTCCAAAAATTGTCAATAGGTTTATTTTTAATTTCTAGTACCGATTCAGAGTTGTCCTGAATCGGTGAAGATTCAAATCGAGTGGAGTATTTAATCAAGCTGTCACTCTCAGAAATTAATTTAATATAAGAAATGTCTTTCCCCTTTATGCTTTGTAGCACCTTGCTTCGAGCGTGTAGCTCCTGCAAGTGTACATGGACTTTTGTCATCAGTAATTATTTTTGGAATTCTTAAGAATTCTGCTTTAGATTCCTTTGAATCTGTGCTCATTCAGGAAAATTGAATTAATAAAATATATATGTATATTTTATTATAATGGAGAATGTGGTACCGAAACTCTTTTCAACAAAAAAGAGATGTTGTTTCCGAACAATTGAATTGGTAAAATATAGTATATGTGTAACCGAAAACTCTTTTCAATAAATAAGAGCTGTTATTTCCGAAAAAATATTTTAGAATGCGTTTATCGCTTTTATTGCTCGCGTTTGTATATACTTGCGTTTTTTGTATCAGCGCGCACTGAAAACTAGGTCAATATCCTTTGTACATACGTGTGGATGCTATGTGCATATAATATGCGTTAAATGAAATATATGCAATTTTTTTATAGAATATTTGCACATTTTGCCTTTGCTTTGTTGACGAGTTCGCGAACCATTCGCTTTAATCTTTTGCACTGCACTGTTTGAACCAATGTGCCTTTCTGTATGCTCGAAGGACCATGTGTAAAACTTATGCACTCACCTTTTGGGGTTTTGAATCACAAATAAAGTCGCGGAAAGAAATGAAACCTAGTTTATCCGTGAGGGTGAGTATCGGTAGACACCAAACAGCCGTTTATTTTCAATCAAAACCAAACGATTTACACTGGTTATACTTATTGAAAATAATGACGATTAATATTTAATAAATTGTATTGGCGGATTAGAAGCGGGACGCGCAGAAATAATGTCGAACCGATTGCTATTGATGTCGCAAACGAACTGAGAGGAGTCGATCTGTTAATCGGTCCTTCCTGGTTCCCGTTGGTGCTGATGGGTGTTGGTGTACATGTGTGTAGGTGTCGGTGTGTAGTGCTCTCATGAGTAGTGTAGAATGTGGGTTGTAAGCGTACTGTGGTGAAAGTTGCGTGTTAGTGATGTAAGTTCGAGTCGATGTGGTGTGGTAATGTGGTGTGTGTGTTGAGGTCGGGCGAGGATGCTCATTTGCACAATATGTATATATTAAATTATTTGCAATACTTTAAATATTTTAATTTTTTAAAACATAATCAAATCTAAATAATTTTTAGGGAAATTTCAGTGACGGGGCGGCATTTCTTCCAGTGCCCAAGGGCGGAGAAAACTTAAATCCGGCCCTGCTTCCAGGTAAGGATACCATCTAGACGAGAATGGAGAAGAGGTTCAATAGGAGAGGAGGATACCATCTCAGTCTATACCGATGGGTTCAAAATGGACTGCGGAGTAGGCACGGGGGTATTCTCCGTTGATCTAGGCATATCTCTCTTTATACGTCTACCGAACTCGGCTAGCATCTTCCAAGCAGAAGTACTAGGCATAGGAAAAGCCTGCGAAGTTCTATTGGAAAACCACGGGACCAACTATTTTTACGGATATCCAGGCGGCGCTCCTGGCCTTGTCTTCACCCATGACAAATTCCACCATAGTTCACAACTGCAAGAGAGCACTAATCTTAATAAAAAACAAGCTCCAACTAAACTTGATCTGGGTTCCCGGCCACAGGAACATTTTCGGTAACGAAAAAGCAGACGAGTTGGAAAGGCAGGAGCTTTCCTCAATGAATCCGAGGCGGAGCTAATACTAAGCCCGCTAGGATCGATCAAAGGAGAGATCATTAGACAATTTCAACAAGTTGCAAACAACAGGTGGAAAAACATTAAAAAAATGCGTCGTAACTAAACAATTATGGCCAACATATGATAGGAAAAGAACCAACGACTTATTAAATGGGTCAAGAAAAAGTATTTACAGACTAACAGCTACCACAACAGGGCACTGGCCATTTGGGGAACTTGCGTCCAAAGTGGGTATGCCCTACAACGACATCTGCCGTGGCTGCGGAGTAGCAGGGAACAAGGAAACAATCTTCCACTTTCTCTGCGAATGCCCAGATCTAGCACAGATCCGACACAAAACACTTGGAATCCAGCAAGCACTAAACCTTAAATGGATTTCTACCAAAAGCATATCGGACATAAGTAGTTTTATCGAAACCTCAAAATGGTTTGAGAGAGAAGGTAAAACGTAACATCAGATACAGGAGGTTCTACGAATAGTGTATCAAAATGGCACATCAAGTGCTAATTGAGCCCGATAGGGCTGCACTCCTACCTACCTACCTAATGCCAGGTTGAAATTCTCTCCCTGCGACGATAATTTGATTAATTTTTTACTATTTAATTATAAAAATTTTCCGAAGCCTGGATCATAGCAATGCTTTCATATTCTACCGTCTCTTTGTAATAGTCGTCCTCTAATGTCGCTAATTTGTTTTTCACTATATAATTAAACACCGCAGTCATTATACGTACAACAATTTTTTTCCTATTAGTTCTTTTGTATGAATCGCCCAAGCCTTCTGTTATTTTATCTATTCTATCGTAGTCTAAATTACTGGGTAAGGCGTCCCAGTCTGACATTTTATTTCATACCCTATTTTCTTTGAAAACTTTATTAAGTTGACCATTTGGACCTTAATTTTTTATAATTCGCTGAAAGATCCCCTCCGATGGTGGTGAATCGCAGAGAATTTAATTATTACCTGGAGGGTTTCCCCGAATGTGGTGAATCGCAGCTTTTTTTATTTTTTAGTTATCGATTGTATAAACCATTATTTTGCGGTTAAGATTTTGTTTATAATTCTCTGGAGGGTCTTCAGAAGGTGGTGAATCGCAGCTTTTTTTTAATATTTTAATTATTGGTTGTACGAGCCGGTTTTTATTGATTTTTATTCAAAGATAAAATTTAACATAATTAACCATTGAATAGCATAAAAGAAAGCAAAGTGAGGGCCTTAAAGCACTCTACGTACAATTCTTAATACATCTTTTCTTAACTTATTTGGTCTCCATCGATGGGTGAATTGTTTATCTTTTTCCTTGTTTACTGTCAATGCTTGTAGGTCCCTCGTTGGCTAGGTCTCGCTAGGATCACTTTTATTTTTCCTCTATGAGGGTCACTTTAATTATGTTCTTTAATGAGCACTTCTATTTTTCCTCTATGAGGATCACATTTATTTTGTCCCTAATTATTCTCTATAGGGATTACTTCACTTGTCTTTTATAAGGATCTTTATCTGTTGGTCCGAACCCACAACCACCATCACGTATCCTTTATATTTTTGCGTGGCCCTAGGTTAGGCGCCAGTTAATTAAACAGATTGGTTTAATTTTACACTTTTGTTTTACCTACTTTCCGGGGGACGAATAGCTGCACTGAGTGGGGACTCTTTTTGCATGGACATGGAAAAAACTAAAAACAGCAATGACGGAAAGGTGACGAGGGGAAGTGAAAGGGCTTCGTAACCGGCACCCAGTTCTGTACCGGGTGGGAGTGCTGCTTCTGAGGTGACGAAACCGTCGCTAGCGAAATGCACCAATAGGCGACTCTAAGAGTAGTAGGATAGGGTGGCATTCCACCGGCAACCGACTTCATACGCGTCGGAATCGCCAGCACCAGCAAAGGAACCTCTGTTAAAATCATGAAGGGCTCTACAGGGGGTAGAAGAAGGACAGCGGTAGCTACGAAGCTGAAGGTTGACCGGCTGACCGCCGCTTAGCTACCAAAATCATGGAACGCTACGGTGCTAAGCATGGCGGTTAGGTGTCTGAGCAGAATGCTAACACACTCAAGTGGCACTGAGAGAGAGCGAAAACGATTGGGCAGGACGCTACAGAACCAAAGCCAGCGGTCGAGTGACAAAGCCTCCCTTGAAAAAGACTGTAAATAGGGGCTGCCTCAACTTTTAGCGGAATCTCTAAAAACGCTGACTCAATAGAGCTAGGCGTGTTCGATCGCAGCCGAGAGGATGCTGCCATATCCCTTGAGGAATGGAAGAGAATGGCGGCGGCCAGACTCTGGCTGAAATTATCTTCATATAGACCAATAAGCCGACTGACAATATTCTCGAAAATACTCGAAAGAATATTTCTTCGAAGATTGCTCCCAGAGCTGGAAAAGCAATCGATAGTTCCAGATCATCAGTTTTGTTTCAGACATAAGCACGGCACATCAGGATAATGTCATCGCATTGTAATAACTATACTTAGTAGCTTGGAGGAGAAGTATTGTTGTGCGATTTTCCTAGATGTTCAGCAGGCATTTTACAGAGTCAGGCACTCGGGCTTACTGCATAAAATCAATAAGACACTATCTACTCCACTCTACCTCTTCCTTAGTTCTTATCTACGTTAAAATTCAAGAGGAAATCTCAGACATACACGAAATAAAGGCAGGTGTCCCACAAGAAAGTGTTTTTATACCAATAGTATACACAATTTTTACCGCAGACATACCAATATTGGAAAAAAGTAATTTAACAGTTGCCATCTATGCAAACGATACTGATGTACCCTCATTTGCCTACTTGACTGCACAAGTACAACTAAATAAAATACAGTCCTGGATTCGCAACTGGAACATATCTGAAAACGGCGCGAAATCAATTCATATATCTTTCACATTGAGGAAAAAAGAGTGCCCCGGTGTGACTCTTAATAGTGTTTCAATTCCAAAATCCAATTTTGTAAAATATCTCGGATTACATTTAAATAAACTAAAAGTAGAAAAATGTATTGATTGCATGGCCCTAAGCTTAAACTTAGTTTACAAAACAAAATTCTTCTCCATAAAACTGTGCTGAAACCCATAAGGGGTACAGTAAGTAGATCCAACATAGTCATGATTCAAAGGTTTCAGTCAAAAACCCTCCGTGGTACATAAAAATATCCATCTTAATATCCAAGATAACACATACGCTATAAACTTATTAGACAACAGACTATAGTACATCCTCTAGACCTGCCATTTAGATCACAAGAACTATCTAAGAATATTGATGGACATTACGTTATTTAGCTTAATAATTACAAGTTACTAAAACACCATATATTAAGGCCAAATTGCACTTAATGTGTCAATGTGAATCACCATAGTTAATAACATGTACTTATTGTTCTACGACAGATTGTAAATTAACAAAAAAACAAAAGGTGTTACACTCGAGAGCCTGTACCAATGTAACGTTGCTGGTGACTCACAATGCAATGGGATCAAACATGAAGAGAACATTCCTTGAATACACTGACGGCATTGCGCACGTACCATATTGTGGAGGCTGTGGTCTTTAGACGAGCACTGAACGCCCTGCACAGTGAGCTAACACCTTCACTGACTCCCTCACAGTAAATGGCGTCCTTGGAGCCAAGCCACCACCCATACCAGATTACAAGTTGAGCAATTTCGTTCTGGATGCTGTAGAAGATATATGCCCTGCATACAATGATCCACGCGGGGCTCTAACTATTTCTTTATTATATATACTTATATTGATGACGATTACAACCAAACATAGTCTGGATAACCGTTACGAATACACCACCACAAAATACGTAGCTTACTGCAGTTCACTACTGAGGTTCTCTACTTGAAAAATAAAGAAAGATTGAATGCTACGGACTTTGAAGAAAAGCAGCCGTACGATGAATGGTACCATCGGCAAGAAAACGATAAATCCCTCTACTAATGCAAAACATATGCAACCATAAAAATATGATTGTCGACGTAGAAGCCACTCGTAATGAATCGGAACGACACGTCTCTAGTGTTTACGTGCGTATGCTCCGAGGACTTAATATCGACTCGGACCACTATTTTCTTTTATCGATGATACGCATTCGCCTCTGTGCAGTAAAGCTCGCCCGTCAATAAAGGAAGGGTACGACGTCGAAAGCTGCTATAAAAGTTGGTATAAGATAACTGTGGGACGGCATTTCATGCTTGGCTAAATGAGTAGCGACGTTACATCACATTCACATCAGTTCACCACACCGAATCAAAAGCACGCATTCACATCATCACGCGAGAGAACACTACACATTAACACACACACACGTACATGCACCAAAACACGATGACACTATCCAGCATACCAATCAGAACAAAAGGGAACTAGAAAGGATCTCGCGCATCTTTCTTCGTTACGACTTCGATCGACCAACATCTCCGCTTTTCGCAGCTTCTCGGTTCCTTTTCGCACTTACCCGCCTGTGTATATTTAACGTTTTCCCATTTATATTAACGTCAATTTATAATAACTTTCATCATTTTGTATATATATAATATACATATATTTAACCTTTAAACCTAAATTTTAAAACACATTTTGTTATAACAATTTTGAAGTGCATTTCGTAAGAAATAAAAGTTTATAACGATCTTTCGGAATTTGTGCATTTTTGTGTTTAAAAGAAAGTGTGAGTGACCTAGAAGGTGAGTTTTTGTACATGGTTCTTCGAACCATAAAGAGAGGCACTGTGGCTTAAAAAAAAGAAAAGTGACAAAACCAAATAAAAAAACAAACAACAAAAAAACATATGTGCCAAAAACCGGTTTAGGATAGCTGCAAGTGCAGTGACATACATATATACATATATATGTATATATAATGTATACTGTGCTACAATAAGTACATGTATATAAAAAAGATAAAAATATTAAACATATAAATAAAAGTGCAGTGCAAAAAACATAAAAATACGTACGTATATATAATTAAAAAATAAAAAAAAAATTACAAACTTAAATTGCTGCGTCTAAGCCACCACATATATAATAAAGCAAATATAATAAAAAATAGATTATTAATAAGTTCTGTGAAAAAATTATATAATAAAATAAAAATAAAAAACAAAATTTTACAAAAAATAAGAAAAAATTTACTAAATTTACAAAATTTTACTAAAGTTTTCCAGTGTTGCGACTATTATTAATAATAATAACAGACATAATATTAAACAAAGTGTCAAACATAAAACGAGCGCGCTCTAACAATAAAAATAGCAAAAATTATAACATAAATCGGGCGCGATATAATTAGAATAATTAGAAAAACATAGCAACTAATGCATACCTATATGCATACATACTCTACAAAGGAGGAAACGGGAGCAAGAGGCCACTAAACAAAGGAGGAAATTAGGAAAGGATCATTAAACACAGGAGGAAATAAGAGTAAAAGAACACTAAACGCAGGGGAAAACCGAAACAAAATCAGAGGATAATATCCCCAAAATTATCTAAATATATATGTACTTTCTCTCTCCCAAAACTCCCTTGAGGCGAGACAAAGTAAGTCGTTTCCATTTTTTATGAACATATATAAATATGTGTGATAGCATACGTTTTTATCAAATATAAAACCTATATAATCCATTTGATCGATTTCTAAACGGTAACAAAAAACAGTTTGACAAAATATATCATTCATATATTTTTATAAATACATATTTCGGTATAAAATAATAAAAAGAAAAAGCTGTTTATTAAATTTGCTTTTTGTTCTGAATTGAAAAAGTTGTAAATTGAAATTATTTGTGCAGTGAAATGTTCACTTATTAAAAACCACATTCTACGTGAAATAAATTTGAGAAAAAAGAATATTGCCTCCTTAAAAATAAATATTTCGATATAAAATAATAAAAAGAAAAGCCAGTTTATTAAATTTGCTTTTTGTTCTGAGATAATCTCTTTTGTATGATAAATTGCACGTGGTGGAAGGCTGTTTTTAATTGAAATTGTGTCATTTTTTTAAGTCTTTGCTTTATTATCCAATCCAGTGAAACGTTTTTTTTCTTTGAAACGGTCGCTTTCTCCAACCGCAAAAAAAAAGAAATAACTACATATTTTTACTAAAAACTACAATATTTCGCAAATAATTTTGTTTAGAAATTAATAATCAAATATTTTTCATACGAAAAATCCATTTGCTTTAATACCAATATGAGTATAAGTAGGGAGCAGGTGCTTGAAATAGTAAATGTGGCTACTGAGCGCACTAGACAAGCATTTGCTGATCAGATTAGCCAAGTCACTTTAGCGTTAAATCGATTAGCTCCTCCCACTGCTTAGACTTATACGCCAGTATCTATCAATCCCCTTATTTTGGATAATAGCGCAAGTTTGGATTTAATAAAATCCCTACCTGAATTCAAAGGAGATTCTGCTTCATATCCAGCTTGGCGGACCGCTGTATATTTCGCAATGGAATACTATAAGGAGGGTTCAGAAAAATATTATATTGCCGTGGGGATTTTTCGGAATAAAATTACCGAATCTGTTAATTCTACCCTTTCATCATTTAATACAATCCTTAGCTTTAAACCAATAATTTCCAGATTAGATTTAGCGTATTCCGACAAAAGCGTGTTAAGACCAGGAAATCTTTCTATTTCTGACTATTATAACAGAGTCGATAAACAATTAACGCTTATAATAAATAAGCAAATTATATGTTATAGTGGTAATAGCGAAACCATTGCTGCTATGAACTAAAGAGCAAGAGAAAATGCATTACGGGTTTTCATTTCTGGAATTCGGCGTCCAATGTGTGACATATTATTTTCGGCGAGGCCACGTGACCTCCCATCTGCACTTGCAATAGCTCAAGAGCTACAAATCAGCCACTTGCGACAAGATTTCGCTCGAGCTTTCGCTGCAGGCAGCTCGATGAAAGTAATGCCTCATTTTCAGTCGAGTCAGCGACAGGATCAATCAGGTATGCTCAATTCCCAAAATGACAGACCATCACCTATGGAAACCGACCACACGAAATCATATTATCAAAAACGTTTTTCACCTCAAAATTCATATAACTTCAACCAACGGGAAGAACAACGCGGTGATCAATTTCATAACCTAAGAAAAAACATTCAGAAACAATACCCTCCCCCTGATCAACCTGTAGTATTTAAGCGATCACGCGAACAATCCGCTTCTAATAAAACTCCGTTTAATAAAATGCAAAGAATTAACTATATGTCTCGAAAGGTGAATTTCAATGATGAACCAGAATGTGAAACATACGACGATGATTATCCCCAAGACTACAATTCTAGAAATTATGACGAAGACTATCAAAACAATCAGGATACCTATAATTATTTCCAATCTGATACTCCAATTGAACAAACTGAAGAAGTCATCTATTTAAACTAAAATCGCTCCTGCTCTTTATATCTAAAACTTCTAAGAGTGGTCAGGAGCTGCGCATTCTAATCGATACAGGCACTTCTAAGAACTATATTAAAAATCTTCCCTTTCTCCAGAGTATCAAAAATGTCATCAAACCTTTCAAATTAAGATCAATGGTATAAATTTAATAAATAAAAAATGTCTTTTGAACGTTCTTGACCATACCTCGACGTTTTACTTACTTCCAAATCTAAGTACGTTTGATGGTATCATCGGATATGACTTCCTCAAGGAAATTAAAGCAAATATCGATACGGAAAGAGGATATTTGTTTTACCGTAATGGTCAAACCAAACTTAAACACCTCTCATGCAACCAGAGCAATTTAATAACAATTGAAGAAAACTCTGTTCTATCTCACATTAACTCACAGTTTCGTGAGATGATCAACAGAAATATAAATGCTTTTGCCGATTCAAATAGAAAATTGCCGTTTAATACTAAAGTCAAGGCAAACATTCGTACTCAAACAAACGACCTAATTTATACCAAAAGCTACCCGTATCCGGTTTCGGTAGCGCCGTTTATCAATAGTGAAATTAAAGCTCTCCTCAGAGATGGTATAATAAGTGAATCTTGTTCTCCATAAAATTCACCAGTTCACGTAGTATCTAAGTTTAGTTATTGACTACAGAAAAATTAATGAAAAAACCATTTTCGATTGGTACCCAATACCAGATACAACTGTAATTTTAGCCAACCTAGGAAAATCAAAGTACTTTACACCATAGATTTAAAATCTGGTTTCCATCAAATCGTTTTGTGCGAGGAAGATAGGAAAAAACCGCGTTTAGCATTAACAACGGAAAATACGAATTTTGTAGGCTACCATTTGGATTAAAGAACGCGCCAAGCATCTTTCAAAGAGCTATCGATGACGTTTTACGCGAAGATATCGGAAAATGTTGTCATGTCTATATCGATGACATAATAATTTATTCCCCCGATGAATATTCGCACTTAAATAGTATTGATAAAATCTTAAGCAAGCTAGAAAAAGCAGGCTATTATCGCCGTTTCATAAAAAATTATGCCGATATGGTAAAGCCATTGACTAAATACCTTCGCGGTGATAATGGACACGTAGGTGCAAAAAAATCGAAAAATTTGGAAATTGTACTTGATCGCGACGCATTACGTTTCTTCGAGAACTTAAAACGAGTTTTAGCGTTAGAAGATGTCCGTCTGCAATATCCCAACTACAGTCTTCCCTTCGATCTTACGACGGATGCTTCGTCAAGTGCTGTAGGCGCTGTTTTGTCCCAAAATGGCCGCCCCATTACTATGATTTCGAGAACCCTTTCAAGTACAGAACAAAATTATGCCACGAATGAACGTGAGCTTCTCGCCATCGTATGGATTTTAAAAACACTGCGACATTATCCTTATGGAATAAGAAGTATTAATATTTTCACTGACCATCAACCCCTCATTTTCTCCATATCAGAAAAAAAATCCGAATAGCAAAATGAAGAGATGGCGCGCATTCGTAGAGGAATTTTCCCCAAACTTTTACTATAAGCCTGGAAAAGAAAATAAGATAGCCGATGCTCTTTCTAGGCAGTTCGTTAACAATCTGGAAGATTCTGCTTCAGGTGGAACTGTTCACAGTGAAGAGTCATCAAGTGATATTATAAAAACAACAAAGCATGCTGTTAACCAATTTAAAAATCAACTTATTCTTACCAAATCCAGCATCTTTGATAAAAAAACAAAAATATTGTTTCAAAAATTTATTCGGCACACCATATTTTACGATACTGTCGAAAAGTTGATTTGCTCTCTGAAATCCGCAATTAATTATAATGCTACAAACGGGATTCACTGCGATCTTTCCACTTTAGGGCAAATACAGGGTCGCATATTGTCTGAGTTTACAGGTGTAAAATTTATTCACACGGAATTACTCGTAATCGATCTTATTAACAAGGATGACCAACCAGAAACAGTTACTACAGAACATAATCGGGCCAACCGATGCTTATCCGAAGATGTTCGTCAAATTTCTAGTCAATATTTTTTTCCAGGTTTGAAGAAAATGTTAAAAAATTGAATCGCAAATTGTAAGATTTGCCTGGAAAACAAATATCAACGTAAACCGCCTAATCCAGGAATTGGAAAATAGTCCATTCCAAAGCTCCCGGGCGAAATTATCCATATGGACATTTTCTTTGCCGGCAAGCAAAACTTTTTAACATGCGTGGACAAATTTTCGAAATTTGCTGTCGTTAAAGCTATTGCGCCTAGATCCACTACCGACATTAAGGATGCCCTTATGGAGATTTTACTTATATTTAATAACACGAAAATTATAGTATCAGATAAAGAAGGATCTTTTCAATCCAACCTAATAAAAACATTGCTAAGAGATCACTTCTCAATTGAACAATTCTTCATACCTACGCTTCACAGCGAAAGCAATGGCCAAGTCAAAAGGTTTCACTCAACATTGCTCGAAATAGCACTTTGCATTAAAAAACAGCACCAAATATGTGAAATTATTGATATTGTTTTATTAGCAACCCACAAATATAATAACAGTATTCATTCGGTCACAAACGTCAAACCCATTAATGTGTTTCATAACTACTCTCCTGAGAAATTAAATGATATTTCGAAAAGATTATATATATTTAGGATTGAAAACACGTTGTTTAAACCTAATCTTTATTAAGAGCAATGAATTATAAAATTAAATTTATGTTGCGATCCTCACGTGCGAAGCGATTGGCAGCTGCTATCCAAAAGGGACGAATATAGAGGCAAACGTAAGGACGAATGAATGACAATGCGCGAATACAAAAATAGCGTAATGTCAAAAACAAGTGTAATAGAGTGATTAGTGTTGTAAAGCGATCATAATAATAAAATTATAAGTTATTGTAATTAGAATGTAAAAGATCGAAATTATGAAAATATAATTTAAGAATCTCGTTATGTTGGTACGCCACATTACTCCCCTCTTAGAAGCCGGGCAAGGTAGCCACAAAGGCGGGCTTGAGCCTATCGATTGTGGTTTTGATATGCTTGCCTCCTATTTCAATGATGTAGTACTTTGGTGTCCTATGTAAAATTTTATAGGGGCCCTTATACGGCGGTGAGAGCGATGGTCGAATGGAGTCATCTCTAATGAAGACTTGCTCGCATGATTCCAATGACGGATGAACGAACACTTTGTGTGTTGAGTGCCACGAAGTGTCTGCTGGTTTTAAGTCCTGCATGACTCGCCGAAGTTCGGTAACCATCTCGTGTTCGTTATTTGCTGGTTTACTATTCACCCAAAATTCCGAAGGTAATCTAAGTGTTGTTCCATAAACGAGTTCGGCGGGGCTAGCCATTAAGTCGTCCTTAAAAACTGATCGTAGTCCCAGCAAGATCAATGGCAAATATGTCGTCCACCGTTCGTGTTTGTGGCAGAGAATGGCTGATTTTAGAGTACGGTGCCACCTCTCAATCATACCGTTTGCTTGAGGATGGTATGGCGTCGTGCGAAGGTGGTTAATCCCGAGGAATTTCAGAAGTTCTCGAAATAGAGCGCTTTCAAATTGTCTGCCCAAGTCGGACGTTATATTTGTGGGGATACCAAATCGGGAAATCCATGCATTCACTAAGGCTTTTGCTACTGTCGGCGCTGTAATATCCGGCATAGGAATGGCATCGGGCCATCTGGTAAACCTATCGATTATCGTTAGGCAATAACGGCTGCCATCGGATAAAGGGAAAGGCCCAACGATATCAATGTGGAGATGCGAAAAGCGCTGTGTTGGCATTGTAATTCGCTGAAGCGTTGCTCTGTTGTGACGGACAACCTTTGACCTTTGGCACTGGATGCAATGTCGTGCGAATTCTCTGCTGTCGCGTTGGATGGATGGCCATACGAAGCGCTCAGACATAAGGCGTGCAGTAGTTCTTGTTCCTGGATGAGCTAAATCGTGAATAGCATGCAAAGCGTTTGATCTGAACTTCTGCGTGATGAATGGACGCACCCTGCTGGTTGAAGAATCGCAATAAATTCTTCGCGAACTGGAAGGAACAGCAAATTTCGTTAGTTTAAGTGAATGAGGCTTATCACCTGACAACAGAGATAGGAGCTCTGTATCTGTGGTTTGGTCCTCAGCTAGTTGATCGTAATCCATGGGCGTGAAGTTTATTGAATTAATACGTGACATCAAATCAGCAGGCGCGTTCTTTTTACCATCAACGTGACGAATATCTGTTGTAATCTGGGAAATGAAATCAAGTTGTCTCACTTGCCGGTCCGATGCTTTATCAAGGCGTTGTTGAAATGCGTAAACTAAAGGTTTGTGATCGGTGTAGATATGACACTGCCTACCTAAGACCATGTAGCGAAAATGGCGAAGGGACAGGTACAATGCTGTCAGCTCGCGGTCGTACGTGCTGTATCGCACCTCTGCCTTTGTAAATTTTCGGGAAAAGAAGCCGAGCGGTTGGAGGTGGCCATTAACCACTTGATTAAGTACTGCTCCCGCGGCGAAATTTGACGCGTCCACCCATAGCGATAACTCCGCATTGGGAACGGGGTGTGCGAGCATAACACAATTAACCAGTTGCATCTTGCAGGACTCAAAATAGCGCGTAGCTTCGTCGGACCACGTTAAAGGAGTGGAATCATTACGCGTATTTGCTCCTATCATGTCAAAAAGGGGCCCTTGAGTTTCCATTGCGTGTGGCAGAAATCTACGATGAAAGTTCAACATTGCAAGAAACCGCTTTAGCTCTTTTGCTATTTTTGGTCGTTCAAAGTTCCGAATAGCCTCTACGCGATTCTCTAATGGTCGAATACCATCCTTGGTGATGGAATGCCCCAAAAATTCGAGTTTCGTAACACCAAATTCCGATTTCGCTGCGTTAATTGTGAGGTTGTGCTCTCGTAATCTTTTAAACACCTGTCGCAGACGTTTTCGATGTTCCTCATTCGACTTTGAAGCTACACATACGTCGTCTAAGTATGTAAAAACAAAGTCAAGGCCACGAAATACTTCATTTATTATGCGTTGGAATGTTTGGGCAGCATTTCGAAGGCCGAAAGTCATCTTAGTGAACTCATAGAGTCCGAATGGCGTAGTTATAGCAGTTTTGCACACGTCGTCGGGGTGTACAGGCACCTGATGAAATGCTCTTCTGTAAGTCAATTTTGAAAAAATTGTATTGCCTGCTAACACATTTGCGAAATCCTGCAGAAACGGTAAGGGGTAACGGTCCGGTATTGTCTGTGCATTAAGGGCTCGGTAATCCCCGCATGGCCTCCATGTTCCATCGGCTTTTCGCACCATGTGCAGTGGACTGGACCAGTTACTGCTGGATGGACGGCAAATGCCCAACTTTAGAAGATAGTCGAATTCGGCTCGAGCTGCAGTTAATTTCTCTGGCGAGAGTCGTCGTGGCCGCGAAAAAACGGGCTGGCCATTCGTTAAAATCCGATGAGCTACAGCGGAGTTGGTTGACGTGCCCATTGGAGGTGGTCTGGTGATCTCTACAAATTCGTGAAGAATATCGGCGAAATTTGTGTCTGCGTTGATCGTCTTAACACTTACCCCAAGTGTTCTATAAATTGTGCAAACTGATTTTAAATCGGTCTTGCTATCACATAAACATCTCTGCTTGAGATCTACCAAAATACCGAAGTTACTTAAAAAATCTGCGCCGATAATGGCATGAGAGACGTCGGCGATCAGAAAATTCCAAACGAATTCGCGACGTAATTTTAAATTTAATTTTAATAGAACTTCACCGTATACTTTAATAGGTGAGCCGTTCGCGGCAAACAATTTCAATCCGGTGGTGTTGACTCTAGCTGTCTTCGTATTTGACGGTATTACGGACACATCAG
Source organism: Bactrocera zonata (assembly GCA_037783105.1). NCBI lineage: Eukaryota > Metazoa > Arthropoda > Insecta > Diptera > Tephritidae > Bactrocera > Bactrocera zonata. The sequence goes on along the minus strand of JBAWJQ010004091.1, from coordinate 13,831 downwards.
CGCCAGTATCGATGAGAAAGCTAATGTTCGACGAAGGGTCAAAGATACGAAGTCGGTGGTTGTTGGCGACCTCAGGTTGCTTGCCAGTACCTGAAATCGTTGCAGCTGAGCAACATTATTGTGACGATGGCTTTTTGACAAAACTGCAGGGCTCACGGCACTTCGTAGCTTTGTCAGCAAATTTTCGATGGTACCAACAAAAGTTCTCCGAAGTATCACGTTGTGCGCTATGTCGTACTCTTTTAGTTCGTGAAGGTGACCTTGAACGAATACGGTCATTCTTAAAGTTAAGGTGATTTTTCATACAGCGCGTTAATTCTGCGATTTCGGTTTTCAGGATAGAAATGTCGTTATTTGCAGATACAATGTCTACATGACCGTTTTGCCAACCGATGGATTCCACGATGGAGTCGGCAATTTGTGCTTTTTCGTCGAGCGGCACTTTCGCTGCGATTACCGCTGCTTGTACGTACGGTGGGAGACGCGTTACCCACAAATCGTTCAACAAACTGTCATTGAGGGTGGTGCCGGCAACACGCTTCATCTCGCTAAACAGCTCGCTGGGTTTTCGGTCACCCAGGGGCATGTCTTTTAAAACTTTTTGCAAGCGTCGTTGCTGACTATCGGTGAAATGATCAGTTAGCTTTTGTTTAATGTATTTGAATTTTTCAATGGAAGGCTTCTAAGAGGGGAGTAATGTGGCGTACCAACATAACGAGATTCTTAAATTATATTTTCATAATTTCGATCCAACGTGACAGCAGAGAATTCGCACGACATTGCATCCAGTGCCAAAGGTCAAAGGTTGTCCGTCACAACAGAGCAACGCTTCAGCGAATTACAATGCCAACACAGCGCTTTTCGCATCTCCACATTGATATCGTTGGGCCTTTCCCTTTATCCGATGGCAGCCGTTATTGCCTAACGATAATCGATAGGTTTACCAGATGGCCCGATGCCATTCCTGTGCCGGATATTACAGCGCCGACAGTAGCAAAAGCCTTAGTGAATGCATGGATTTCCCGATTTGGTATCCCCACAAATATAACGTCCGACTTGGGCAGACAATTTGAAAGCGCTCTGTTTCGAGAACTTCTGAAATTCCTCGGGATTAACCACCTTCGCACGACGCCATACCATCCTCAAGCAAACGGTATGATTGAGAGGTGGCACCGTACTCTAAAATCAGCCATTCTCTGCCACAAACACGAACGGTGGACGACATATTTGCCATTGATCTTGCTGGGACTACGATCAGTTTTTAAAGACGACTTAATGGCTAGCCCCGCCGAACTCGTTTATGGAACAACACTTAGATTACCTTCGGAATTTTGGGTGAATAGTAAACCAGCAAATAACGAACACGAGATGGTTACCGAACTTCGGCGAGTCATGCAGGACTTAAAACCAGCAGACACTTCGTGGCACTCAACACACAAAGTGTTCGTTCATCCGTCATTGGAATCATGCGAGCAAGTCTTCATTAGAGATGACTCCATTCGACCATCGCTCTCACCGCCGTATAAGGGCCCCTATAAAATTTTACATAGGACACCAAAGTACTACATCATTGAAATAGGAGGCAAGCATATCAAAACCACAATCGATAGGCTCAAGCCCGCCTTTGTGGCTACCTTGCCCGGCTTCTAAGAGGGGAGTAATGTGGCGTACCAACATAACGAGATTCTTAAATTATATTTTCATAATTTCGATCTTTTACATTCTAATTACAATAACTTATAATTTTATTATTATGATCGCTTTACAACACTAATCACTCTATTACACTTGTTTTTGACATTACGCTATTTTTGTATTCGCGCATTGTCATTCATTCGTCCTTACGTTTGCCTCTATATTCGCTCTTTTTGGATAGCAGCTGCCAATCGCTTCGCACGTGAGGATCGCAACATAAATTTAATTTTATAATTCATTGCTCTTAATAAAGATTAGGTTTAAACAACGTGTTTTCCCGTAGTTCCTAGGTGGAACATAGGGCCTCGAAAAGATTAGTGGAAGCTTAAGAAAAGACTCTGAAAAGATTTAATTCCGGAAAAATACCCAAAACATATAAAGTTGGAGAAAAGGTTTTTTTGAGAAGAAACAAACAATTAGGAAACAAATTTGACAGGATTTTTACTGAAAAAGTTATTGAAGCAGACCTTGGTACCGTGGTTATGATAGAGGGAAAAAGATCCATAAAAGCAATTTGCGATAGTTTTTCGAAGAAATTTAGCTAAAAACAAGTTCAAGCAATACAAATAGGTTCTAATTAAAATGAATGACAAATAACTTATGCTGTAACATTTTTCTTTGATTTTGAATTATTACATTTGATTTGAAATTAATTTGTAAACTTAGTTTTAAGATATTACAATTGTTGGCAAAGTTCTTCTAATTGAAGAGTAGCAGCTTACGTACTTTATAAAAGCAAAACCCAGTATTTGTCGAAACGTGGACGTTCCGAGCTAAACAAGGGGAGTAGTTAAGATAACCAAGGCAAATATAATGTTTACCACACTGTTTAACGAACTTAAGTAACCAGGTCAAATCTTTCGTTTTTCCTAAGGGTTAAGATAAAAATTATAAATCAACAATTATAAAATGATGCACGGCCTGTGTGCGTGGCATTCGCTGATTAGCCAGCATCACAAAAATACAACAAAACGGCCTCTTAGAAACAGCCGGATGTTCCCGCCAAAACAGGCGTCCTACCAAAGCAACAACACATCTCACCATTTCGAGTCATTGCGCGAAGCAATCAATGATTCGACCATAGCAACAGTTGAGTTTGGCGTCTTAAACTATTCCACCTAACAACAGCTCCTAAATTCGACTGGGCACGAGTAAAATAACAACAACGCAGAGAAGAGACTGAGCTTAGGCTAAGAGTAATGAAACCAAATTGTAAAAGTTTAATTAATAATCAGCAATAAAGCGAGCAACATCGCCATAAGTAAAAACTTGCATTCTAATTAATTTATAAATATATATATCTACATATACATGTGTTCGGTATTCTTATTGCATACGCGGTAATACAAGCCTAATAATATTATATAAATACCCTAATTTAGGGGTATTTATATTTAGCATAAACACAATAATAAATCTTAAATTATTAGAAGCTGTGGTAATACCTTAATTATAAACAGGCGGTGCGAAATTTGAACAAATAACCAAAAAAAAATATATATAAATAAATTATAAAATTTTATTAACGATCAGTATATTAGTACATACTTATATACATACTCTATGCCCGTATAGCAGTGGCGCTCAACGCAATAAAAATCCAAACACGCGTGTTTGACTGATAATTCTGCTACTGCCGTATAGGCAAATATTATTCAACAATGCCTTCTTGTTCTTTGTGTTACAAAAACAAGCAGGATTGTATACCAGTAGTCGGCATTTCTTAGCACAATTGTGCAAACTAACTTCACACGTACGCTTACGCTCTATCGTTCAGTCGTTGTCGAGCCAGCAACGAATTAACATCAAACAAGACCATGGCGCAAAACGAAATATGCCCTGCGAGATATACATATTTTATGATTCTAAATGCCTTTGATGCCATGCAATGCCTTTTATGTTCCAACTCTTTTAAAGATACCCCATTATCCATATATCCTCAAAAGACATTTTGTTAATTTTCATTATAATATTAATTATTTATAAAATTTGCTTATTTTTAATTCCAATTTCTCACTGGGTTACTTTTTTTTCGTGCTCACCAACACAGTGACATATCCTCTCATGCCGACCACTGTTGTATACCGACCAATTTAGCATATCACATAAATAAGTACGCACATAGCGTGCACATATATGTACGAAGGTTATTGACTTCGTATACCTCTTTTACGAGTGCTTATATACAAGGACATACGGATAAATCCTTAATAGAAAATATATAAAAATAAATATGGAATCGCAACTAAATACAATAGTGCGGTTAACAAAAACGATTAACGCGTATTTTAGTAAATTTACGGGAATAACAACTCTTATTTACTTAAAATAGTTTTCGGTATTTATCAGATAAATCTCATCAAATTTTTATTCTAAATGAGCACAGATTCAAAAGAATCTAAATCGGGTCAATTTCTTATATTTCCAAAAATGGCTGCCACGATAAACAAAGCACAACTGTACAAAGCAAAAGAGATCAAAAGATCATACAATATCGAGATTTATCACTGAAAGTACTAGTTTTATAAGATATTGACAAAATTTCAAGCTTCCCCTATTACTGACATCACGGAATCAATTTTGAATATAACACTAACACTGTTAACAATCTATGGGCACGCCTTCTGGCAGCGTATGATGCAGTACAGAAGTTTTTAATGGATGTTATGACCAATGGCCGTCCCTCCGGGACATGTTCACTGCCGTTTACCATCCTAAACTCTCACAAGCAAAAGGGTTATGATAGAAAACCCAATAAAAACGTTATTGCATTTGCCAAAAATTCAACAAGAAACTAGCCAGGAATTTCAAAATTTATACTCGACAGTGACCAATCGTTTATCAGTGTTAAAAACACAAAATATCTCCACAGAATCGTGGGACCCTATGATAGTAACCATTTGTACAGAAACACTGCCAGATGCTGCGTTACTACGATGGGAGCAATCACTAGTGAAAAGCAAAACAATGCCCACCTAGCAACAGATGAAAACATTCCGCACACATCAAAGTAGTCAATGGGATAGAAACAATCTGGTCCGTCAACACAAACTTTGCATTAACTGTCTGTCGAATTCTCATATGACAAAACACTGTAAAAGCAAATTCAAATGTGTATACTGTCAACGAAGACATCACTCATTGCTTCATGTTACCAATTTTCAAAATATTAAGAAAAATCAATTTAAAAAAACCACTGGGTTAGTCGCTACAACTACGTCAAGTAATCTCGAAACCTCAAATCCCGAAAAAAGGGAAGAACAATCATGTTCTAAAGCAGCAAAAATTCAAGCGCTTCATTCAGAAAATGAAAGCAGAATTCTTTTACCCACTGCGGTCATCACCATTGAACATAAAGGTGATGTATTCAAACTAAAAGCATTAATAGATCAAGGCTCTCAAAGATCCTTTATATCCAAACATTCCAATTTTAAAATTTCGGGAATGGGCGGAAGTATTTTTCACAATTCAAATGAAACATGCCCAATCACCATAGTTTCTACAAATGCGGATATACGAATAGATGCACAAGCCATCGTCCTACCGTAACTTACAAATTTGCTTCCAAGCTATGAAGTAAATAAAATATGCTTTACCCTTTACCATCACTGGGGTTGATGTTGCTGGACCTTTCCAGATATAAGCCTCGATGCTAAGAGCTTCCTCATTTAGAAAAGGGTATGTTTTACGGCAAAGGCAGTAAACCTCGAGCTATGTTCGGATCTGACCACTGCGGCTTTTCATGCAGCATTTGATCGCTTTGTCGGACGACGCGGTTTTCCTTTAAAAATTATGAGCGACAATGGAAAAAATTTTGTTGGAGCTCAAAGAGCCACGGAAAAGGAGTTTTTGCTATTCATGAAAGGAGTATCTTCCGAAATTGTCAAAAAATATACATCCCAAGGGATCGATTGGCAATTCATACCCTCATGTTCTCCACACATGGGCGGACTCTAGGAATCATCACTAAAGAGCTTTAGGTCTCAATTAAAGAAAACGGCTGGTAACCATAAATTCAATTATGAGGAGTTTACTACATTGCTCGTTCGTATCGTACCAAACTCTAGACCTATCTCACCACCCTTGCAAGATCCCTCCGACTTCACAACCTTAACCCCAGGGCATTTTCTCAAAGGAGCACCCATTCGAGCCATACCTGAGCCAGGCGTAGAGTCACTATCCTTATTAAACAGTGGGAGTGAATTAAAATTCTCTATCGTGATTTCAGCCGATGATGGAAGGAAGACTAAATAAAGAACTTTCACAAGAGATACCGGTGGAAAACTCAAGAAAAGGCACCAAAACTTGGAGACTGCGTCCTCATACAAGACGATTGTCTCCCCTCTACGGAATGGCCACTCGGCCGCATAAAACAACTTCATTACGGTTCCGACGGCCACGTTCGAGTAGTTGATCTCCGCACCCAAATCGGAACGCTAACCTGACCGCTTTCTACCAACCGGTGAAGATAAAGAAACGTAAGACCGAAACCGCATTGTTAATAAATCAATAAATCGCTAAAACATATAAACCGCTTACCAAATCGAAACCTCGAATAACATAAAACCCCACAAAAGACCTAATATAAAGTCTGATAAAAAATGACATCCTATTCATGCCACATATCGTGGCACAAATGTCCACATTATTGTAAATTTCACAATACGTTACTAATATCACCATTTCGCTCACAAAGCAATATGGGCGTGGATATGGCACTATCCTCAACGCCAACCATTCCTTCGGCAATTTCCGCTCCTCGATCTGAAGCTGCCCCAATAGCAGAACCCCGGACAACCACTGCACTGGCAGCGCTTCGACCAAACGACAGGCTCCACCGCCACAACGGCTCCGCGTAAAAGCACACCAGCATCAACCACATTACCAGCGAATCCACAGTGCATTCGATGTTCTCTATGTCGCCGCTCGCATCGGCTATCGCACTACGGTATCTTCAAAGGCATGCCGCCTATGCAACGTCAGCAGGTAGCACAGGCGCACGGGTATTGCCTGAATTGCCTGGCAACTTCCCACGCAACTCAGGAGTGCCCATCACCTAATCGTTGCCAAATCTATGTGCGGGCTCATCATACGCATTTGCACCGCACTACCAGACACGACCCCGGGCGACCACCGGCTCCTAGCACCAGCGGTAACGTCAGGCGTTCTTAAAGAACTCCTGTGACGGCATACCGCCGGCGTGGATCCTCTCGCCGACTAAATGAGTAGCGACGTCGCATCAGAGTTACATCAGTTTACCACACCGAATCAAAAGCACGCATTCACCTCATCACTCGAGAGAACATTACACATTAACACACACACACGGACATGCACCAAAACACAATGACATTCTACATTCTAATTAGAACAAAAGGAAAAGAGAAAGGATCTCACGCCCCTTTGTTCGTTACGACGTCGATCAACCAACATCTCCGCTTTCGCAGCATCCCGGTTCTTTCCGCTAATTACCCGCCTATGTAAATATGAATATATATATTTAACGTTTTAAACTACTGTTTAAAACTAATTTTGTAACAATTTTTAAGTGCATTTCGCATAAAATAAAAACTTTATAACGATTGTATTGAATCTAGTACATTTTCTTTTTAACAAAAAGTGTGAGTGGTCTATAAGGTGAGTTTTCGTACACCTGGCAAGCCAACACATGAACATTACTTTCAAAATTTTTGGAGAAACTGCTTGTTGTGCGTATTAACAACATAGTTGAAGATAGGAAGCTGATACCTGTGCATCAGTTTAGCTTTCGAAAAAATCACTCCACTATTGACCAAGTACATAGAATAACTCGAGTCATTGAAAATGCCTTTGAATAAAAAAAGTTTGCTCGGCCGTTTTCCTCCACGTGTCTAAAGCCTTTGCTGAAGTTTGCCATAGCGGGCTGCTAAACAATACTTTTACCAAAAAAATATTACAATATTTTTAAATCAAACCTTTCGTATCGTTTTTTTTTTTCGAATTAAACATGGAGATATGTACTCTGATTTAGGACCCATCTTTTATCTGCTCTTTACGTGCGATCTACAACACGATGACAATTAAAGCAACATTTGCAGATGATACTGCTGTACTGTCTGTCGGCAAAATACAAACTACATCAATTGCAAGATTGCAGGAACATTTAAACAAAATATTTGAGTGGACAGCTAAGTGGCTAAGTGGACCAAAAACTTAAATGGAGTGCACATATCAAAAAGAGAAAATAAGAATTAGAAATAAAATTCAGAAACATGTATTGGCTATTACGTAGAAACTCTGCATTATTCACATATAACAAAATTCTAGTCTACCATCAGGTGTTCAGACCAGTTTGGACTTATGGGATACAACATTGTTGCACAAATCCAGCGATTCCAAAACAAAGTTTTAAGATTTACATATACGCAGAGCACCATTAGTTATTTTGTATTAAACAATAACAAAAGCAAAACAAATTGTTCGTTAGTTGATTTTATGTTAACTAGTTACAATAGACAATGAAATAAAAAGAAAAAAAACTGACGTTGTACGAAAAGTGATCAACATTTCTGAAATTAATAAAGCAAGACCTCTGTCATATGCTTTAGAGTACATTCAAAAGCCTACACAGCTTTGGTACAATGCACTATGGACAGATGAGGCTGCATTTCACTTCCAGGGCTCGTTAAGTAAACAATTGATGCATTTACCACGTGAGAAGAAGAAGGATGCAGTTCAGCCGCTAAAAAGACTCTGAGGATGCACAGTGATGTTTTAGGGATGTTTGTCTTACTACGGCTTGGACATTTGGTACCAATTGAGGGCACTTTAAATCAATCCAGGTATACTACAATTTTAAACGACCTTATATCGAGTAATCGGTTTTTCCTAACTGTCGAGCGGATTTTACAGCACGACAACGCTCCATGGCATAAAGGGCATTATTAAAAATGTTTGGGCATTCATTAAACTTCAAAGGACAGTTGATAAGGATCGAAAACGTAATGATAAAATTGCTGAAATTTTTGCGAAATTTGGTCCAAATTAACAGTTTACTTTGCTCACAATTTAGTTAAACCAATTCCAAAGTAGATTGCAGCCCGTTATTGATGCGAAAGAAGTGTAACCATTTATTAATTCACAACCTTACTACTGTAAGTTCGTCTAAACAACAAAATTAAAAAATTATTGATAATATTAGGGCGAATGAAACACCACAATTATTTAAAAATTTAAATTATTTATTGAAGAACACTTGTTTTCTTGTCGGCGTCTGGATAATGAGTGACGCTTCTTAAAGCTAAAAATTAAGAATTCAGTTTAAGCTGAAATTCCAAGAATGTACGGAGAATCAATAACTGACAAACAGGGTTGTTATATGTGAGTGCCCACAGTACTCCCCCCAAATAAAGACTTGCTGGGACTTTTTTAAGTTGAGTTTCTATATCATATCCTAGCGCGGGATCAAATGTTTCAGGTTCTTTGGTGCATAGGTAGGCTGGTTGATGTCCGTGGCGAATTCATTGGCTCGGTGAGAATACGACTATGTGTCGTGCTGTCGAATACTTCATCATTGGCCAAATGAGCTGGTTTTAGGCGCTCGATGCTTACATTTATAACCTTGCCGTTAAATTCGATGGCAAAAACACGTTCATCAAGTCTTTTGATCAATTTGTGTGGGCCTAAATATGGCTGGTCAAGTGATCGTTTAGTTGTGTCGATCCTCAGGAATACGTGTGCGCATGTTTACAGTTCTTTGAAACAGAACGTTTTCTGACGGCAATGGTGGGTTGAAGGAACTGGTCTGATTTTCCTCATATATGAGCGAAAACCTTCAAGGAAAAATTGAGAATCTCCCGGTGGATCTCCATCTGAGAAAAATTCGCCAGGAACCCGGAGTGTTGTCCCATACAGATATTTTGCGGGAGATGCCTTTAAGTCTTCCTTGTAGCAAGTTCTCAATCCCAATAATACTGTTGGTAGAACCTGAGTCCACTGAGAGATTTAATGAAACACGACGCACACGGCTTTGAGCGTGCGGTGCCACCTTCCTACCAGACCGTCGGCTGCTGAGTGGTATGCCGTCGTGCGAATACGTTGGCCGCCAACTAACCGTGCTAGAGCTGTAAAAAGCGCACTTTCGAATTGGGTACCTTGATCGGTAGTGAGGAGCTTGGGACATCTGTAGCGGGCGATCCAATGGGAGTAGAACGTGTTGGCAACCGTGCTTGCCGTTATATCTTTAATGGGTACCGCTTCTGGCCATTTCGTAAATCGGTCGACCATAGTCATGCAGTACTTGAATCCGTGAGAGTCTGGCAATGGTCCGAATAGGTCCAAATGGACATGGTCGAATCTCTCGTCTGGAATAGGGAATGTGGCGGGTGCTGCGTGTACATGGCGACCTATTTTGGAACATTGACATGGGACACATTCTCGAGCTCATTGCGTAACATCTTTGCTCATTGATGGCCACACGTATCTTTAAGCGATCAGTTGCACTGTCACTCTGCCGCTGAGATGCGCGAGGTTGTGTAAAGTTTGGAAAATTTGCTAAAGTAGCGGTGCTGGCACGAATGGTCTGATGTTATTTGTTGAAACGTCACAATAAATAGTCTGCCCCTTGAGATCAAAGGTAAGCGTTTGGAACCTTAATGATGTTTCGTTATTTGCAAGAAGTTGCTGCAACTCTTCGTCCGAGGCCTGCGCTCGGGACAGCTCATTGTAGTCAATAACTGCTGATAGATGCATCGTTTCAACGCGTGAAAAGGTGTCAGCGACGTTGTTGTCTGAACCAGAGATGTATTCAATGTTAGTCGTGAATTGGCTGATGAATCCTGGCTGTCTGATCTGGCGAGGTGAGGATTTATCCGATTGTTGATGGAACGCAAAAGTCAATGGCTTGTGATCTGTCCTGACAACAATCTCACGACCTTCAACCCAGTGCCTAAAGTACTTGATGGCTTCGTATACAGCTGTCAATTCTCTGTCATATGTGCTGTAGTTAATCTGTGCGGGTGACAACTTTTTCGAGAAAAATCCAAGTGGCCTCCATACGTTTTTATGTTTCTGCTCTAGCACCGCTCCCAGCGCACTACAAGATGCGTCACACGTAATCCTAAGTTCGGCGGCTGGTGATGGATGAGCTAGGAGAGTTGCGGCTGCTAGTTGTTCCTAGATGTAGGTGAAAGCTTGTTCTGATTCTGCTGTCCAAGGTACTGGTCTGCGATCGTTTTTCTTCTTCGAATCTTTTAAGAACTCGTTGAGAGGTGCCTGGGCAGTGGCAGCGTTTCTGATGTGTCGTCGGTAGAAGTTTATTGCGCCGAGGAATCTTCGTAGCTCTAAAATTGTTTTAGGTTTTGGGAAATTTCGTAGCGCCTGGACTCAGCTTGGAAGTGGTGCGGAACCGAGTTTCGAAATTCTATATCCCAAGAAATCGACTTCAGAAGCACCCAAAACACATTTTTCCGCATTAATGCACAATCCGTATTTTCTAAGCCGCTGGAATACTTACCGGAGGTGTTGTATGTGTTGTTGTTCACTGAATGATGCTATCAGCAGGTCGTCGATGTAAGCATAAACGCAATCGAGGACCGTGAGTGCTTCGTTGATAAAGCGCTGAAAAGACTCTGACGCGTTTCGGAGCCCGAATGGCATGCTGATGAACTCGAACAACCCGAACGGGGTATTATGGCGGTTTTTGGTATGTCTTCCTCGGCCACCGGAATATGATGACACGCACGCCTGAGGTCGATTGTAGAAAATATGTTCTTTCCTGCTAATATTGTGGCATAATCATGAAGAAGCGAGATTGGGTACCGGTCAGGAATAGTTCTTTCGTTGAGTCTACGGTAGTCTCCACATGGTCGCCAGTCTCCATTTTTCTTCTTGGCCATGTGTAAGGGGCTAGCCCAGGGGCTATTTGACGGTCTAGCCTGACCCAAATCGATTAGGAGCTCAAACTCCTTTTTGGCCACTTTGAGGCGTTCAGGACATAGTTTCCCAATAGTTCCGGAAAGTCTTTGAGGATAGCCGTAAATTTGTTGCTCTCGATTAGGGCCGTGACCGCTGTAATGGGGGCAGTTGCATAACGGCCTACACTGTGCGAGTCTGAATTAGGGTCTACCAAGCGACCATGTTTGAGGTCCACAACTAATCCAAATTTATGGATGAGATCTGCACCGATGATTGGATACGGTACGTTAGCTATACGGAATATCCAATGGATCGCATGCCGTAGCTCCATGTTGAGGGTGAGTGCCTTATCCCCGTAGGTTTCGATTTCGCTACCGTTTGCAGCTTGCAGTCGAAAAAGGGTTGGCATTTTTTTGTTTTTACGAGAAAGTGGAGTTACCGAAATATCCGCGCCAGTGTCGACGAGGAATTTCGTACCCGATATGCGGTCGTAAAGGAATATTCGGCGATGTGTTATGTTGCCACCAGCATACGCCGTGTCTACTGGGGCCCGTTTGTGTTTCCTGAAACGTGCAGGGCTCTGTGCACTTTTTGGCACGTTGACCAAATTTTCCATGACAATAACATGGTGAGCTTGTAGCATTGTCCTGTGATGCACTTGGTGTATTTTTATTGCGATTGCTTTTGTTGAATGATGCTTTGTCGAGCCTCTGAGCCAGCTTTTCGACTTGCCGTGCCAACTCGTCAAGTTGTTTTTTAATGTCACTACCAACAGCGAATTTGTGGGTCACAGCCATTATACCGGGATCTTCATGTCCTCGCTGAACTTCCATGAGGCGATCTGCTATTCGCGCGAGAATAGTGTTGTTTTCTTCACCAGTGGCAGCAAGTGTTAGTTGTATTTGTAGAGGAAGACGGCCAAACCAAATGGTGCGCACAAATGTTGCGTCTAAATGATTTCCTCCCAGGCGGTGGATTTCTGCCAGCAGTTCAGACGGCCGTCGATCACGTAGTTCGACGCCGGATAGCAACAATTTGAATCGGCGTTCCTGAGGAATGGCACAATGATTAAGCAGTGCTTCTTTAAGTTTGATATACTTATCTGTTTCGGGCGGATTAGAAATAATGTTTTCAACCACGATGTGTGTTTCTTGATCCAGGCGAGCTATTACTGCATAATATTTCGTTGCGTCCGTTGTTATTTTTCTGAGCTGGAACTTTGCTTCGACGGCAGCAAACCACAATTGAACCTGCTGTTTCCAAAACGGCGGTAGTTCGAATCGGTCGATGTGCATAGCTTGTAGTAGTGGGAGCTGGGAAGTTGTGTTTGTTTCAAAAAATTCCTCGGTGGGGTTTTCGTCTTGTGAATCTGGGCACCCCTCGCCCGATTTGGTTGCACATTTTTGTTGTTGGTCCATTTAACGTGTGCTGTTCAATTGTAGGGGTCACCAATTATGTGGCGGATGAAACACCACAATTATTTAAAAATTTAAACTATTTAATGAAGAATATTTGTTTTCTGGATCTGGCGTCTGGATAATGAGTGACGCTTCTTAAAGCTAAAAATTAAGAATTCAGTATAAGCTGAAATTCCAAGAATGTACGGATAATGAATAACTGACAAACAGGGTTGCCATATGTGAGTGCCCACAACATGTAAATAGAAGAAACTAATGTTTAAAAGGAGTGTTACCATTTATTAGTTCACAACCATGCTACAGTAAGTTCGGCTAAACAACAAAATTTTAAAAATTATTGATAATAAATTTAGTTTAAATTTTGTGTAAATGTGTATAAATACTTTTGACTACCGATAATCTTCAGCTCACTTGCTCAGTTTTCAGTCTTTTGTACCTACCGTTATCATAACCAAATTGTTCATTCAGTCGCTAGCGCATGAGTCAAGGTTTACAACAACATATCACAGTTTTGCACAACAACAACAACGACAACAAGGGAACATGATTTCTGTGAAATTTGCAAAAAAAAGTTCGTTGTGTAAATACTTTTGACCTCCTCTTTATATATATGTATATATGTATACATATATATATATATTTTGTGTCCGTAAGTCCTATAGCGTATACTTATAAGAGGATCTTTTTGTACTTGTTCTTAAGCGCAAGTGGGAGCTCGGTTTAGAGATCATTGCACTTTATAACTATGATAATGCGGGATATACATATAGTATACCAATGTGAACGTTAAATCGATGTACGTGTGTACTTTGTGAATATACATT
>JBAWJQ010004089.1:0-32543 GCA_037783105.1 Bactrocera zonata | reverse complement strand
GGAGACCCCACAATCTGCCTACCAGGGATAAGCCGTCCGTGGGATAAGCTTCCTCAACATCGGGTATAAGGTTCTACCGAGCATATGGTGTGAAATATTAAAGCCCACCAACAAACACATAAACAAACTGATTGGACCTTATCAGTGTGGCTCCAGACCTGGAAAATTAGAAACCGACCGAAAAGACCCGTGAAAGGAGAATCGACACACACCACCTCCTCGTCGATTTCAAAGCGGCTTTCGACAGCACGAAAAGCAGCTGCTTTTATGCCGCGATGTCTAAATTTGGTATCCTCGTAAAACTAATACGGCTGTGTGAATTTACGTTGAGCAATACCAAAAGCTCCGTCAATATAAGGAAGGACCTCTCCAAGCCGTTTGTTACCAAATGTGGTTACAGAAGAGGCGACTCCTTTTCGCACGAATTCTTTAACCTGCTGCTGGAGAAAATAATTCGAGCTGCAGAACTTAATCGAACAGGAATAATCTTATAAAAAAGTATACAGCTGTAAGCGTATGCCGATGATATTGATATCATTGGCCTCAGCATCCGCGCCATTAATTCTGCTTTCTCTAGACCGGCGAAGGAAGCGAAGCAAATGGGTCTAGTGCTAAACAAGGGCAAAACAAAATATCTCCTGTCACCGAACAAACAATCGTCGCATTCGCGACTAGGCTCCCACATCACTGTTGACAATGCTCTTCAATACAGTGGCATTGTTCGACACACGACTTCTTATACCTTTTTTAAAAAGAAGATGGCTCAACTCTTTTTCTACATATATAGTATTTGGGGACACTTTCATCTGCATAGCAAGCAAAATGGTATTGATAGTCGATCGCATCGGAGGAGCTTCTTAATGCTGTATTTTCCAAAAGGGTTGACTTTTTCTGAAAATTTGAGAGAACAAAATGCGGTCAGAATCATATCGAAGTCTTAGACAAAGCGATCTTTACCCCAACAAGGAAAATCTAGCGAAGACATCAACCATAAATTTAGTCGGGTCGCACACTCGTGGCCTTTTCTACTTTTTGATTATTGGACTTTGTTTAAAGTAAGTAATTTTTAAGTTACACTAGTCGGCAAATATTAGTGAATATTTTTATACCCTGAACAAGGTATATTAAGTTTGTCGCGAAGTTTGTAACACCCAGTAGGAAGCGTGGGAGACCCTATAAAGTGTAAATATAAAATATCAGTATGTTGAGCTGAGTCGATTTAGCCATGGCCGTCTGTTTGTATATATACGAACTAGTCCCTCAGTTTTTAAGATATCGTTTTGAAATTTTGCCAATGTTATTTTCTCTTCAAGAAGCTGCTCATTTTTCGGAACTGCCGATATCGGACCACTATAACATATAGCTGCCATACAAACTGAACGATCGGAATCAAGTTCTTGTATGGATAACTTTTGCATTTGACAAGATATATTCACAAAATTTGGTATACATTATTTTCTAAGGCAACAATGTAGTCTCCGAAAAAATTGTTCAGATCGGATTACTATAGCATACAGCTTCCATATAAACTGAACAATTAGTTACTAAAAGAAATGCACCTGTAAAGGGTATATTAGCTTCGGTGCAGCCGAAGTTAACGTTTTTTCTTGTTTCTAAGTTTCAAATGTTTAAGGCGTTCTGAAATCTGTCCTTCAACAAATTTTTTTCATAAGTTCAAAGTTAAAAATAAGAACTCAGAAACTATTTGCTGAATCAACATTAAATTGAAAGAATATTCACAAATATTTCGCATACATGCAAAACAAAAAATCGATTTTTTAAATTCACAAGTGTATACATATAATGACTTAAAGTGTAAAGAGCTTTTCGGAATATAAGCTTTGCGCAGTAGGGAAGATAATCTTCTGTTCTGTAAAATTCTGTTACAAAGGGTGATCCCTACTGAGGTTCCCTACTTTTTAAATAAAAAGCAAAGAACAAGTTTAATGACTTATGTTTATTATCATTCAAAAGAACATTCTTTGGCCTTTAGTTTTTGAAAGTTATCTCTTTCAATTATCGGCCCAGGCTATGTCTCAGATGGTCGTCCATGCTTTGAGCTCAATTTTCGATGATTCGTTCGAGCGTTTCGACTGGTAATTGGCGAATGAAGAAAGAGGGATTGTCTGCTTAGGCATAAGACTTCACGTATCCCCACAGAGAAAGTCTAACCGTGTGATATCACACGATCTTGGTGGCCAATTGACCGGCCCAAACGTGAAATTATCTTCTGACCGTGTTCCTTCAATAAATCCATTTATTGATGCTATGTATGGGAAGTGGCACCGCCTTGTTGAAACAAATGTTGCTGAGATCATGAGCTTCAATTTCAGGCGTCATATATTCAGTTATATTGGTCGCCATTGACGGTTGCGTTCTCACCGGCATCATTTTTGAATAAATATGGACCGCTGTTTTCACCGGCCCACAAAGCACACCAAACTGTTATTTTTTTGGGAAGAAATGGCTTTTCGTCTCAAATGAGAGGATGTTGTTTATTTACACACTCATTGAACCAGAAATAGGTCTCATCGTTAAACAAAATTTGGCTCGAAAATATCGGATCTTCTTGAAATTTTTCATGTACCCATAGAGCGAAGCAATGTCGCTTGGGAGGGTCGAGCGGTTCAGTTCTTGCGCAAGCTGTATTTTGTAAGCTTAATTTAAATCTCGACGTAAAATGGGCCATGTTGTTCCATATGTCAGTCCGAGTTGCTGTGAACGGCGCCGAATCGACTCTCCACTGCCTTCGTGTCCACTCTCAACTACGGCTGCTATATTTTCCTCACGGTCGGACATTATCCGACAATGAATGGTGTGTCTCCAGATGGGTGATGATGTTGCAAGTAAAACGCTCATTAGGCCAATTACGTTCACCATAAGTTGAGCAAAGCGCGCGAAACACATTCTTTATAGAAGGAGAATTTTCGTAATAAAGTTGAACGATTTGTAAACGTTGTTCAGGCATAAGTCTTTTTGTGATGAATTGCCAAAAAATACGGAACAAGAATAACATGACACGACTCAGGCGTGATCTGTAAAAAAAAGTTGATTGAACAGGTATTCTTGAATCACCCATTATATTTCAAAACATATAAAAATTTAAAGCCGCTGAAAAAAACACGTAGAAAAATGCATTTCCAATCTCCTCTGCATTTCTGAGTGCGCACAGATATACTCAAATGACTTTTCTGCTAAATATAACTACAGTTAAAAATGTAAATATTTGCTTTTTGTTAATTTGTTTTATTTATTACACTTTTTTTTGTGCTCTATTTGTAAATGCTTTGCAGTTTTTGTTGCTTTTTTTTTGTGCAAGTGCAGTTCTTCGCATGAGCACACGTTTATAACTTTTATTTGCTTTGGCAGTGTTTGTGCAAATATTTTATTTTTAACACTAGACGGACATCCAAAAAAAAAACGGACATCCAAAAACAAAACAGGAACAAAATAGCAAACTATTTTCATTTATATTTATATAAATAAATTTTTTTGTTTGATATTTTTATTTTATTTTATTTTTTTTTTTTTTTTTTGTGCATGTTGATACAATTTAACTTTTTTACACTAGTTGAAACAAATATGAAATTGTATATTGAAATATTTCATATGAAAATATGCGCTCACAAATGCTTGAGGAATAAAAACAAATTTGCCCAAGCGACTCTTCAAAGCAGACAATAAACTTCACTAAAACAATTAAAAATAAAAGAATTACAAAAGTGGCGCTCATATTTGGAATATTTATGGACTAAAACGCACAAAGTAAATACGAGGCAAATAAAAGCACTGGCAGCAAAATTTTTGTGAATTTAATTGGACCCTTTTATACCCTGAACACATCAGAGTGTATTAAGTTTGCCCAGAAAGAAACGTCGATGATTCTAGAAAATAACGGAGTTTCCAATAAGAGCGATACAAAAGAAAAAATAACAAACAAAAACGGTTTGAAATATCAATTAAATGCTTTATTCGTGTGGAAGTACGCTTGATGGCATTATGCATGGAACTCGATTTCTTTTGCATGGCCACCACAGGCACGCTTGCAGAAGTCCAGACGCTGAACCCAATTTTCGACAATTTTCAAGCATAAATCGGCCGGCTTTGCGGCAATTTCACGTTCGATTTTGTACGAAGTTCATCAATCGTTGCTAGGTTGTTGGTGTAGACCATAGACTTAGCGTAGCTCCACAGGAAATTGTTTAACGGCGTCAAATCGCACGACCGGAGCGGCCGAACTGCGCCATTTCGTGAGATGACACGTTCACCAAACTTGATTTTCAATAAATCCATTGTGGCCACATTATTGTTCAAGTCCATGTCATCCAATTTGGGTCAAACATATTCGGTTATCATAGAGCCGTAGCGATTCACATTCACAGTAACGTACCGGTCTTGATCACCACGAAAGAAGTACGGCCCAATGACGCCGCCAGCCCATAAACCGCAGCAAACCGTAATTTTTTCGCGATGCAATGGTGACTCATGGAGTACGTGTGCACTGCTACCTGATCAACAACGTATATTTTGCTTATTGACGAAGCCATTCATCCAGAAATGAGCCCCATCGCTGAAAATGATTTCTCGGTGAAAAACCGAATCATTTTCAAATTGTTGCGAAGTTGTTCACAAATATACGACACTTCTGGTGGAAAAGCGGCTTTAGTTCTTACGTCAATTTGATCTTGCAAAAATGTGTGCTAAGATTCTTTCGCAATATTTGCCACAACGACTTCAATATTTGCCCATCGCTTGAGAACGACGTATGGGAGACTGATGTGGGTCTTCCTCAAGTGATGCGCCAGCGGCAGCAACATGACCATTAAGTAATGAGACTGATTCCATAAAAACCGTATATTTGAAAATTATTCTACAACTCTGCCATCCCCTTCAAAGTGGTCCCCTTGGGCAGCTGTACAGCGATTCCATCTCGTTTCCCATGCTTCGTAACATTTCTGGAACGCTTCGACTGGGATGTCCACGAGTATCCTCGTCACAGCCACCTGGATGTCCGCAATCGACTCAAAATATGTTCCTTTGACCACCAATTTTGTTTTAGGAAACAAAATAAAAGTCACAGGGTGACATGTCGGGCGAATAAGGTGGCTGTTGCAACACGTCGATCCCTTTAGAGGCCAAATACTGGCACACGCTGAGGGTGGGGCATGACGCGTTGTCGTGATGAAGGATCCAGTTATGAGCGATGACTTGTTTTCGCTATCTTTCGAGTACTTGACAATAGTAGACTTGATTCACAGTTTTCCCCGGTGGAACGAATTCTTTGTGGACGAATCCACGTCCATCAAAAAAGGCAATAAACATCGTTTTCAACTTCGACTTGCTCATGCGAGCTTTTTCCGGGCGGGGGGCGCGCGGAGACAGCCTTTGTGAGCCTGGCAACGACTAAGAGCACTATCACCATACACTCTTGCAATTTTAGCGTACGTTTCCGAAGATGTTTTGCCCAATCTGGCGCAAAATTTTATCGCGACGCGTTGCTCTTGACTTCGTTTTTCAACTCAACTTGACGCAGCAGGCGAATTAAATAAGCTAGAGCAATGGTACGTATATCAATGAAAAGAGGAGGAATGCCGAAAAAAGAAAAAGGGAATTTCAAAGTCATAAGTTTACCACAAACGCAGCAAGAAAATCAGTCTTATTACTTAATTGTCAAACCTCGTATTCTCGCCACTACGGGCACTTTTCTATCTCACTGGCCTGTGGTCACTATTTCATATAGCTGTCATAGAAACTGAAGGATCAAAACCGCATTCTTGTAATGAAACTACTATATTTGTGAAGGGTATGCAAGCTTCGATTCAACCGAAGTTAACGTTTCTTCTCTTTTTTCTACACTACTTACTTCACTTATTCCACTCTCGTTTGTGGTGCGGCAGATTTATTACATTTAATTTGTTTTCAAGCGCTTGAAAAGTCTTCCGTTTTCACCAGCTTTGGCTAGTCGCATTTAGCTGTGTTTAATTAAAAGCGACCGCCACTGCTTCTCTCTAAATAATTTTTCTCAATAAATTAAACAAACTTTTTTCATAAATTAATTTTTGCGCAATTAAAATGAAACTCTGGCAACGCTCTGCTGTTGCTTTATTGAATCTATACAACTACACTTGCCTAACCACAGCGCCAAGCGTTCATATGTATGGTGTTTTCGGCCAACAGGCGTTTCAAATTTTAAGTGCCACGTAACGGTGTGTGTATTTCAAAATCACTTTTGTGAAAATTTTCAACTTTCCTGCAAGTCAGTCGACAACCTACACTTTTACTTCCCACACCTCACAATCTACCATCCACTATCTGCAAGCAAAAACACTAAGCACTAAACACTTGCTTGCCACACTCACGCTCACACACACGCAGCTGCACTATATATCTATACAACTCTATCTCTATCTCGATGCCTCTTCTCATCTTATCGCCTTTCACCTCAATATCTTTCTACCGCATTTTCTTTTGTCTCTCCCCGGCTATAAAATCGCAAATTAAATGTCTGTGCATCATGTTTATGCTCATCGTCCGGCGTTTTCATTAAGTTCTACATATTTTCTATGGCCATCTAGGGCTTTGTCGTGCACATGCAACATATCCCCCCGGTACCACAAGCACCGAAACCAAATAAACAAGCAAAATACAAAGAAAAATCACACACACACACATCTACATGAACTCAAAAGCTCAATGAGCAGCATAAATTGTGATAGTGCTGCATGAAAATGCCTAAACACCTACAAAAACACGCATATACACTTGCCACAGCCCACACACATGCATATTTGCATGATATCATATTTGCCGTAGCATGCTTCCAGGCGCAAACACACATTTTTCAACTCTTTCAGCTTTGCTGCTTCTTCAAATTTTAGTGTTTTTTTTTTTTTGTTAATTTTTGGTTGAGTTTTTCAATTTCCATCACAAATTAAAACAAATCACTTGTCATAGTCAGCTTTTCCCTCCTTTTGATGGTTGGCAGTTCTTATTTCTTGCTGGCCGCTTATTGCTCCGTTGAATTAGTTTTCAATATAAAAACAGTGAAAAGCTTTCAGAAATCAATGCTTGCCGGCACTCACACACACACACATTAAACTGCTTTACTCTATATATACACTCACCCACTTGTGTTTATTTATATTTGCTAGTAATTATGTCTGGCTGTGTAAGCGTCTGCTTTTAGGCAATTTCCTGAACATGTGAGTCATGTAAATTTCACAGTAAATTAAATGCATTCAGCAGTTTGAAGTTAATTAAAAGAAAAATCATTTTATAACAATTACAAAATATTCGGACCAAAAACTTGTTTTCACCACAAATTCAGCTTGGTGCTAAGCATCTAAGTATGAAGCTAGTGTGGTGCGTGTGGAAGGGCTTACCTTGCATGCTAGTTGTGTTGTTTTTTGTTGGGTTGTGTGCTTAATACTATTTCCGGCAATTTCTATGCATTTTAATTCTTATTTTATATTCAAATATTTCTTTTTTTCATTTTGCTTTGAGTTATTATCACAAAATATGTTTTAATTTTTAATTATGCGAAACAAACTTCATAGTTTTTCAACATTGTCAAAATGTGAAAATACATTTTAAGCAAAATTTTACATTCAGCCTAATTATAATTCATGTAATTTACTGATGATTCGAAGATGTTAGCTCACTTCTCATTTAACGAAATTGAAATTCAATAATTAAATGAAATTGTAGTGCATATAATAATTGAGAGAAATGCCTCGTTATGTAAACGGAAATTCAGTTTTTAAAAGACACGCATTTTTGCGTTTTCTGTTTTCTGTTTTTTTTTTTTTTTTTTTTTTTGTTTTGTTTAAATGAAGATGAAGCATCGAGCACCCTTGAACCCCATGTAAGTGCGGAACTTTAATCCAAACCCTACCGTCACATACTGATCTCCTCGACACCAACGACAAGTATTAAGTTCAGAAAATATTAAAGCACCACTCATACGTTTTTTTTTTTTGTTTTTTCCATATATTTTTCTATAGTATGAGCTTTTATGGGCTCCGTATACATCGAACAATACGGACTGACACAGCCTCTATTTTCCATCATTCTTGAGAAGGCATTGTAAATCTTATTTGCTTTATTTGCTGTGTACGCCAAGTGCTCGTTGAATTTCGATTCGGAGTCTAATATTACTAATAAATTCTTCAATTGTGGCAATGAAGTAATCGCACACTCTCTAATAGTGAGAATTATTTTTTCCTCAATTTTCCTGGTGCTTATGAGCAATACTTCTGTTTTATGCTCAGCCAGTTCCAAACTCAAGGAGGTCATCAAGTTGTTTAGCTGCTGCTACCACTATATGCGTCCGCGTATGCCATACTTTTTTGGTTGTTATATTCTTAGCACCCCATCATACACGAAATTTCATTAAAGAGGGCTTACTGTAAAGCCTTGTGGTGGTCCACTTGAAATAGGGTAACTCTTGGTGTCTTCGCTGGTGTCGTAGATCAACCTATTATTTTCAAAACAACCCTTAACAATATTTATGAGGTACTGAGGCGCGCGTATTTCATATAGGGCTTTGAATGTGTTTGTCCATTGCACCACATTTCCATCTTTTGCCATTTACTGCACATAGTGCAGTGTCAACAACTTGTTTTAGTACATCGATAGTGGAGCTCTGTTTTCCGCTGTTACGTTTGTAATGTTCTGAATACATTCAGTGAGCAATTGCATTTTCTTGATTCCAATATTTGTCGCCAACCCTTTCCTTGTATTCCGCGCAGTTTTTTATGCGCTTGTTTGGTCCATTAAATTTGAGAATATAGAGTTTTGGAGTCTTTACCGCTGCTGGCTGTGCTCGTGCCTTTTGGACTCAATGTTGGGGTTTAGTCGGTCCAACGTACATTTCAACAGATTTTTCATCGCCTTGCCAGCTCTTCACCACCTCTGCTCCAGCACTTTCTTTTACAGTGCTGAGGGATATGTCTGTTACAGACTTCTTCATCTCTTTGGCTGAGAGATCGAATGAACGTTAGCCGGCGATTACGAAACCAGAAACTTCCGATAATGTACTATCGGTGTGCATCTACATAATCGTCTTCCCCATTAATCAAAATCAATATAATAAATAAATAACCTATAGTATAAGCTGCGGATGCGGTGAGAGCTTACTCCGAAAACTAACTTAATTAATATGTTATATGAAGCATGTTAGTCAAACAAATATCGCCAACTGACATTAGAGATAATTTTTGAAGCATAAAATATTATTTTGTAACAACTTCCGTCAGCAGAAACCCATGAGGGTTCACAGCGGTTGTTGAACTTTTATATAAAAAAACGTTTAACAGCAGTATAAAGCCGTTAGTACAAATGGACTTTGACTTCTCTTGGACAAAATGATTTTCTCAATAAATCACAAACCCATTTTTCAACTTTTCCTTTACGTCACCAAATACTACTAAAGATAGAGTAGTACTAAACCAGGACATGTACCGAATTTGTAGGTCCACAAATATGTGTTATCACATCAAGGTGGTCGGTGCTAGGCTATTGGCCTATTTTGACGCCGGCTCTTATAAAATCCTCTCTTACTCCTTCTCATTTATACTTTATTTTATGTTAAGTAGTTTTTAACAAAGCACTTCTGTCGGGAGTATATAAGAATATTTTCTGATTTCTGCAATTTTCTCACTGGAAGGGGATAACAAAGACATTTGATCCGATAAAATTTAGATGATTTGGTTTAAGTAACTTGGAAGATATAAGGGGTGCATTCCAAAGTAAGCAGTACTTTAAAAAACCAACAGAACAAATGGTTTTTTCGGCAAAATCTATTTATTATATTCAAAATAGTCTCCTTCTGCTTCAATACAGCTTTTTGCATGGCATGTCGAACGAGTGTTTTAGCTCGTTGGCCAGTGGGACCGCAAGTATGGCGGTACAAGCCTTATAAATGGCCCCTACGTCTGCATAACGTTTTTCTTTCATGAGCAAATGCATTTATCCGAAAAGGAAGAAGTCGCACGGTGCCTTATCAGGTCACTACAGGGAATGGTTAAAATGTGATTTTTGGATTGATTTGGTAAGTCCAAATGTTCGGTATAAATGCAATAAATCGATATTTTGGAGATGTTCAATTCTATTTCTATGAATTTCAATAATGATTTCGATGGAATTTCCGACGATGACCGATTTAGATTGGCCCACATGTTGATCGTCATTTATGTCCTCACGATCACTTTGAAAACGTTGAAACCACTCGTGCACTCTGCTGAGGGATAGGCAATCATCGCCATAAACTTGTTTCATCAATTGAAATGTTTCGGTAAAAGTTTTACCAATTTTAAAACAAAATTGAATGTTGGCTTTTTGTTCGAAGCTCATTTTCGCACCGATAATGTAAACATACAGACACTTAAAACGCAATAACTTCACTTCCAATCCATGAAATGTCATGAAATTCTCACTGAACAATCGATAAAGATAGCAGATTCTAACGCATCGACACGTCGATATATATATATGGCGCCACCAGGGGCGCTAGATTCAAAAAGTATTGTTTACTTTGGAACGCTCCTTGTAAATACTTTTTATAGCTCACTAACAACCGCAGTAGTTCTTATATTACTACACAGCGGACATTTTACTTCTTCCTCAAAGTCGGTTCCAATAGACTGTCTGGTATTTAAAAGCAAAAAATTCAACCTTAATGAAAACTTACTTTCGCTAGCCTTCACAAGTGAAGCTGTAGTCTGTAAATTAACAAGGTTTTAAAATTTTTAGGTGTGTAACCAATTATGTAGGTAGAAGTTTTGCGCAAAAAAATTATCCAGAATATTTGGTCCAAAAGCCTAGTCACTTTGAATTGAATTGTCTCCACTAGATTGTTTCGAACAGTGACGAAAATTTTCGATGGATGCATATTAGCATTAACTTATTAGTGGCTTATTAGAGCAACATTATTTAAAATATTGAATTTGGAAAACCACTGATATTCAAACAAAATTTGAGTTTTTATTATAAAATGGTTATATTTTGGTTATACCTTTCAGCAGAAGCCGAAAATTTCATGCTAAATATATTTATATCTACTGTGATGTAGTGAATCCTAAGCACCAAAAAACTCAATTCGACTTTTTTTGAGGCTACGTTGCTTTGCGTTTTGGTTAACGATATCTAAATTAAATAAATTCATAAATGTAAAAAAAATATATATACAAAATTTATTAATGTCACATGAGATCGCAACTTTCTTTAACGCATTTTCCGAATGAAGGCATTATTATATAGTCATTGTTAGAAAATTACCCAAAATAAGACTTTTCGATAATTAAATTTTGTCTTCGAAAAATTTTCTGATATTCACTGTCGAGCGTTTCTACGAACTGCATGCGTTATATGTATTGCTACCGCTGAATGAATATGTGAGACTTCCATTTTTACAACGCTAACTGTCAATACCAACTTGAGATGTATGTGTGTGTAATAACTGTTGTCCGCACAGAATTGATATGACGAGCCAACTGTCAACCGTGACAGCCAACAAACCGCCAAACAAACGTGAACACGATATATATAACGACCACATGAGAGGCTAACGGAATAAAGCAAAGAAATCTGATCTTAAGCAGCAGCTGGTCTAGGCTACAAAAACGAAGATATCGCATAAAGTCACTAACATACACACATATCAACACATATGCTTCTATTCATATTTTCTGCCCCTCAAAAACTCTCCTTTTTTTCCCTGAGTCACAGCAATTCACTTACACCACATGTCTGCTTATTAGATTTCACTTTGCGCGCCATCATGAATCGGCCCAACTATTATTTGTCGTCGCTGTCTTCCTGTCGGCCTTGCGCTGTGTCACTGTCATTGTCATTGCGTCGTCAATTTCACGAGCAAGTTTATTTTTTCTCTCTTCTCGTGGTTCTTCTTTGCGCTGCAGTGTTTTAATTTCATCAGCGTCAATACATTTACATACTCACGTATATAGACGCATGTGCGTGTGTGTGTGTATGTGCTTATGAATGAGAATGACGTTGGAAATGTGTACGTCATTACTATTTGCCAATGCCTGTCTGTTATCTGTTAACTGGTTGAATGAATACGCTGGTCGCTGAGTTGTCGATGAGTTGACTGATTGTCGAATGCTGGTGGAAGAGTGTAATCGGTTGATTGATTGACGATTTCTGCTGCAGCTACAGCGTAATGAACAGCGATTAGGAGAATTGTACTGCAAATAATATTCCGTACGTACAACCGAGGACAAGAGCTGAATGTGCAGCACTGAAAATATTATGCAATAATTTAAGAGGCGCCTGCACTTTTAGTCAGTGCTAAAATTCAAGATTTTTAATCGAAATAAAATGCACTGCTAGCCTACAAAATATGTTGAGCTCTGATCCCTTTCCCTGGAGCATATGAGGAAGCCTAAGAAACTGGGGCTTAATGCCGATCCGGGTGATAAGATCATGTTACTAATCCCGCCGGAGGCTAATTTTATGACGCAACTTCATTTTAAGGCATACTGACCACATTTGAAATCGAAAAATTAACAACTCACAGAATTATTCTCTAAAGTGGTCTAAAATGCGCCCCAACGGATGATTCAAGAGAGTCTAAGACTTATAACCATATTGTGTGTGGTTTAGAAAGACCAAACTAACACTGTTTAAATTAACGTATACAAAACCTAAACCCCTATTATCAATAGCGGTATGGGAGACAATAGCACAACTTAGAAGTTCCCAAAGTACCAAATTTCCTTTCATTTATGATCAGACAAATCATTGAAAAATGGTTGGTTGTTGTTATAAACAGATGTTAGCTACTTTTATTACAGTCATGACTGTACCACAAGTGGCCAAGAATCGATCAAGTACAAGCTCCACAGAACTTTGGTCATTAGGCGGAAGAGTGAACTAAAAAATTGTCTCTAGTTAGATTTTAGAACACAGTCAAGACTATATAACAGAGCTCTATAAATTACCATCTGCCAAGAACTTCCATCCAGCAGCACTTTGAGCGGCTACAATAAAAGTAGCTTGAAGCTTAAGGAGTTACATGGATTTCGTGATGTGATTGTATTTATTAGTATAAAGGGTCGCTCTTTCTTTACTTCAACAGTAAAGAACGGACTTTTTTCAGAATTTTTTTTTTTCATATTAAAAATTAAATATTTTATTACATTTTTTTTGTTAATTATGGTCAAGAAGTATTATAAAATTTCATAAGACAATAAAAAAATTCGATCCCGTAAACTCAGGGAAGCTCTTAACAACATTTACATCTCAGCCATAAGGCCCTAGATTAGTTAGTTAGGGTGTATTAGGTTACAAGCTTAACCACTACAAATCTGCGCATAATTGATATCGCTTGCAACCAATTTATCTAGAGGCATACAATTATAAGATCCGCGTCGCTTCAACTTTAGTCTCGCCAAAGAGCAATGAACAGGATATAAGTAGCGACATAATACAATTTTTTCTTCTATCAACAATGCACAACTCGAGAAAGGCGCACTTTATTGTAGGCGGTGAGCCCGGAGCAGCTATCGCGCATTTGATGTGAGAAGAACTACAGTCCAACTATTGTTGACAGAGTTGAAAGCTAAAGCTCGTAAGGCATGAAGACAAAATGTAATCCGATTTTTCTATCCTCCGGGAAAGAAATTTCTTATAGAAACTCAACCGTTGATCGAAAAAGCGCTCAAACTCATTGGATCGCTAAGACAAAACTTAACTTGTAGCAAAGACATGAACCAAATGCATTTAAAAGCTTAATAAAAGCTCTACCCCACTACCATTTAAGTAATTTGTATGCTACCTTTGACTTCAAAATGCAAAAATATAAACATTGTGGAGAGATTATAGGAAAAGCAGCACTGGCTTTTGGCCATTACGCATGTACCGTTACACACAGGTAACGATTAGCATACACATTAGCCTCTGCTCTTTTATACCTATTGTCTGCATAGAGCTCTTAGGTCGTCTTAGAATATTTCACTTACTTTGCTGTGCTTTCTTTTAAATCCCAGGCTTATTTCCTTTCAGAAGCATGTCATTATAGCCTGTATTATATTTAGTTTGTGTGCCTGTGTGTGTGTGGGTGAGGGTGTGAAACGTAAGCATAACCTCACTTCGTCAAAACTCTGCATAAATGTTTGCCCAGTTTATGCAAAGCCTGCTAAAAGTTACAATGTGCAACAGATTTGCGTCGAGCATTAAAATTATAATACCGAAATGCATATGTAATTTATATATACTATACTATATATCTAGGTGAACATATATTTATATGTAAGCGCATAGTTGGTAGGCATTTGCATGTCGTTAACTAAATGGCCTCGGCTGGCTTGCACAAGCCACTAAGACTTTGCGAAACCTCCAGTAAATGCATTCGCCTGGAAGACATCGCCTTTCTGCTCAGCTCTGCTTGCAACCTCACCTTCGTATGGCTTTGCGGTGACTTGGACCGGTTTGCATAACACACACAAGCATATAGTTACAACACAGACACAGGGGAAGTGGAACTTATACTTGCAAGCAAAGAAATTTCGCAAAGAATTTTCAAACATATTATATTACATATGCCATACATATATGTATATGTATATATATTTACAGATATGCCCGAGCATAGTATCACAGCCTTGTGTGTTACACGCTGCGAGTGTCCTTTGAGCTTATGCCACTTCTTCGGCGGAAGTGTTTGCATGCAGATTTCTTTGCACAAAAGTGCAAATCTTATTTAGCAATATCCTCTATATCCTTTCTATCCGCCGCATGTCCGTCGTGTGTGTCAGCATTTCATGTAAAACGATGTTCAGTCGTTGGTGCATGCTGTACACATGCAAATATTTGAATTGGCGTGTAGGAGAGTGCTAACAGGAGCACGGGAAGGCGTGTATAATAGTTAAACATGCTTGAAGAATTGTCAAAGCGCAGCTCAATGGTGTTGTAAAGAGATGTTTTTCTGTGTGGTCATTCAAATGAAATGACCGGTGAGCACAATCTTTGTGCGTACACTTATAATACTCTCCAAATGTATGTATGTATTTGTTAGTGTAGTGCGAAAATGGCGAAAAAGGACTCAGCGCAAAAGCAAACATTTCGCATACATTTATTCAATTGCGGATTTGCATTAGCAGCTCGGTTTCTGCTTAGCTAAGGGAGCGAGCGTGTTTGGCGTTGCAGAAAATTGCATAAAATCAGCATAACGGTATTTTGTAAAATCGCACAAAAGCAACGCAAATTTGCGACGCATATGAAACATTTTCTGTGACCTGGTTGCACTTTGGTCCATCAGATTTCTACGCTAAGTTTCTTACGCTATACACAAGTAAAGCTTTTAGGAGCTTGCAATTAAACAGGGTCTTAAGGGAGTATTCTGGTCTAGAAGCATGAATTTCAGGTAATTTTTAAAGTGTCGTAAAAAACAGGCAATTAATATTTTTACCATAAATTTTTTAGTAGTTATTTTTTAATTTTAGGAGAGTACAGAAGAAAATTAAAATCTAAAAAAAAGTAAAAAATTATGAGCTGACGAAGTGGTGGGTTTCTAAAAATTTCCACGTGACCATATCCATGATTTGAACCCTCCTAGTTATCTGAAACCAAAACAAAAAAAAAATTATTAATCGGGAATAATGTCGCAATGGCCGGAACTACGGAAAAGTGGGAAAAAAATTTTTCACAAAATGGCGACTGCCTGAAAAAAAAAGCTTTTTTGGATCACTTTTTCTGACTATTTCGAATTTTTTAAAAATAATAAAAATAAAAATTTTGGGATGGGGCTAGTTGCAAGCATAGACAAACCTATAAAGAAGACTATATAAAAATTTCGAGCAAATCGCTATAGTAGGACCTGAGAAATCGTGGGTATCTTCCGAAAAAGTCAGTTTTGAGAAAAATGCGTTTAATGTTTCCCTAATGTCTTTTGTTCGATTAGTTCCGGCCGAACCTGTTTGGAAGCCGGGTAAGAAAAATACCTATATCTCCGAAAATAATTTGAATTTTGAAAAATCCTCTCGTACACATATTCTTGAATAGTTAAGCTTTTGAAAATATAAAAAAAAAAATTCGATATTTTTTAATTTCTAGAGCAGAACCTCTCAGCATAACTTTGTTCATTAGTGAGTTAACACTACAATGTTGGCCCAGAGTATAACTAAACGATTATAATGTTATTTTTTATTCGCTCACGGGCCGTGTCGAATCCATTATACACATAGTTAGTACTTAACCTTAACATTTAAGCGAACTGCGTTTTAAGCAAGGAGCGCCTTTTCTTAGCTTGGGCCGCTTTGTAGAGTCCTGAGACAAACTTGACCAAATTTTGAAGAACCTCTTCTGAAAGTGGCTTCATTACTAACACATTAGAGCGAAAATAGTATAAATGCGGGGTTAAGTTGAGTTTGTTGACAGACTTAAAGATTTCTTCCGGATTTTTGTGAGATAAACCGTTCCAAAGTCTCTTCTAGAATTCAAACTTACAATGAGTGGACCGCTTTATGTAATTTCATAAGCAACCACCTTTATGACTTGAAACCTAACATCGAATTCGGTGCTTTACACTATCCTACAGCAAGTTCCAACCCTTACTATCACTCTTTTCAGGCTCTATGCTTGGCGATGTGTTATAACACGATCCTTAGTGCAGGTACTTTTCCTCAAAACTGCACTTCATTTAGTCTTCAAATAACACTTATGAAGCAAATCCTTCAGTGAGCAAATATTGGAACAGCAAATGAATGGGTTTATTATTCAAACTCAGACAGAAGTCTCCAAGTCCAAGTATTCACCGGCAGATTCTAAATCTATTAAATCCTTCACAGTGTATCGTAATAAAACTCCTGCTCTAATTCACAAACATTTTTATAGTATTATGTTACCAAAAATTAACCCCAATGTCTCAGGTCGTCTAAAATTTCTTTATTCTAAAACAAGAACAAGAAAAAAATGTTAACTTCGGCTGCACCGCGGCTTTAATATCCTTCACGAATGCGCAGCTGCTTGGCGAGATTACGCGTATTGGTTATAAATATACTTTATAGGGTCTCCAATGCTTCCTTCAGGGTGTCACAAACTTCATGCCTAACTTAATATACCAAGTTTAGAATTAATTTAGATTATGTTAAGAGATCGTTTCAGACAGGAATCCCACTTGGACAGCTTACAACGCCGGTCCGGTGTCACCTAAGAAACTTCTATCCAAGACGCTTCCGAATCGACAAATCGCTTTGAACTTCCCACAAATTTGTTGAGGCGGAAAATAACAGTTTCAGCTTTGCCTCATGGTTCGCCGAAGATAGTACTGCCAAGAAGTTTCATGGTTAGTATTGCAAAGGCTAGTTAATTTAGTACAAAGTGCCTGCATATTTCCAGCTCACCCTTCTCCATACAACTTTAACAACTAGCGTTCGTCAAATTTTTACCCTCAGCACATGGACGCCCATTGGACAATGTCGAATATTGCTAATTTCCTTCCAACGACTTCAAAAATAATTATCTTATAGAGAGTTTTAAATATAGATTACGTTTGTCCGATTAAGAAAATTCGTTCTTAAAATTCTCTTTTTTACCGAGAGATAAACAATCTTATCTCGTACCCGACTACAGAAAGCTATTTATATATGTTAATAGTCTAAATTTTAGTAACCACGATAGAGATCAGAAATATATAACATTTTGCTAAAATTTCAACAATCCTTCAAAGATCAAGAAGAGATGAAATGTATTCCAAAAAACCTAAATCCCCAACTTTTATGACCCTATATTTTTTCTAATCACTCATTTGCATTCACTTTACGAGCACTTTCCAGCACCATTTCGCATTTCATTCGCCTACTCTACTTGCGTAAATTTCACACCCACCTGGCAAATATTATCTGCTTAAATAAAGCACTTAATTTATTTAAATACGCACCGCATTCAAACGCTAATCCCATTAGCTATGGAGGCAACCATCATTTATGCCGTATGCCCTCAATCTGCCCCAAATGTTTCGAGCAGTTACCTGAACATCCTCTTCACCTCTTCATCAATGATGATGATGCGAAAGTGCTGCGAAGGCAACCAAGCGCTAAGCCCACAAACCTACTGCTAACTAACTTTCCGCTGCCGACTCGGTCGACCAGCAACTCAATGACAAAATAAGGTAAACACGGCAAAGACAAAAACAACAAGCGCTAGGTAGACCAAATGAAAAAAAGCGAAAAAGAAAGCGCATTGAAAACTTTCCGAAAACTTTTGATGCCTTCAATGGCGAACTGCGCATTCCCAGGTCGGCCACGTCGCTCGGCGCGCGGTTTCGAGCAATACTTGGCGCTTGTTATGCATTTAAATCCTCCGTCAAGTCTCGGTTGGCCGCCATTTCATTCGCTTGTTGCGTAAATCCTACATGAAAAGGGTTCATTTCTCATTTCTCACCGCATAAAACGAATTAACGTCTCAGTGGTTTTTTCACTTCGCTTTTATTTGCATGGTTTCGGCACGCGGCAGC
This sequence comes from Bactrocera zonata, assembly GCA_037783105.1. NCBI lineage: Eukaryota > Metazoa > Arthropoda > Insecta > Diptera > Tephritidae > Bactrocera > Bactrocera zonata. Next base: position 14,068 of record JBAWJQ010004089.1, on the reverse strand, counting down.
CGCTCCGTCCCTGCTATTCGCAATTAGCATATTTAGCGCACTTTAATCCTTTTTCAGGCGCCATGTGGGGTCGCCTCAAAAATAGTGCCAATTATGTCGACCATTATACTTTATTCAATTACTTGCTTTATTAGCAAATGCAAAATGTCAAGCACCTGCTGCAGGATATCTGCGGGATACGCGCACATTAAGGTGGAGCATAAGCAAATTTGCAACGCTTTTGTGTATCTCATTTAACTGTGCATTGTGTTGTACATTTTGCGCTTCATTGTTGTTGTTTCTTGTGACGAAATATGCAAATTGGTCGGTTATGTAATATATGGTAGGCCCGGCGAGCGCACAGTGGAAGATTACTGCAATTAATTTTCTCAGAAATAATTTTAATGTATAGTAGAATGAGAAAATGAAATTTTAAAAGCATTGAGAGGAATGCCTTGAGTTTTCTTTATTCTGGTATTCTACTCTATATTGCGGTAGTTGTAGGCGTAAATTGACAAAGCGACCTAGGAAAGGTGATCTATAGAGAATTAAACGCAGCTAAAGGATTTTTATTATTTACTTTATGATATATGTATTATACGGGGGCATGGACAACGACATCATCTGATGAGTCGGTCTTAAGAGTGTTTTGCGGAAGATTTATAGCCCTTTGCGCATTGGCAACTTCGAATACTGCAGTTGCTGAACGAGATATACGGCGACATTGACGTCATTCAGCGAATCAAGAAACAGCGGCTATGCTACGTATATCTAGGTCATTTTGTCCGCATGAAAGAGAACACTGCAGCTTTGAAGGTTTTCGATTCAGTACCCGCCTCTGGAAGCAATTTGGTATCTCGAATTGAGGCTAAATAGCGAAAGGAAGAAGAAACCAATGGAGTGGTATCTACGCCAGTAAAGAAGAAGAAGAAAGAATATTGTTTCTGTGATGATGGATCAAAGCGTGAAATAAGAACAGAAATGGACTTCTGTAGTAATTCAAACACAGAAAGTGGCTTCAAACTAAATAACTAGAATTTACTCTTTCTGCCCCAACCAGATGGTTTACCTTCTAGAAGATAACCAATTGACAATTAGAAATCAGAGTTACTATAAAAATAATCATAAAACTGTATAAGTACCCTGTCATTTAGGAATAGAAGGAAACAAAAAGTCAAACGAGTTGGCCCGCTCGGCGGAGCCAGAAACACAGTATTCTTAGGCAGCCCTAAACCATTCAGCTTCTCAAAGGTTTGCTTAAAGAAATGGGTCTTAGAGAAATATCTCAGGTCGAAGGTGGTTTAGGGTAGCGCTAATGATTGATATACTGAAAAGCTGCTACTTTTAGGCAAGAGGTATTATATATAAGTAACTAGGGATATTGTAGTGATCATCATAGGGCACCAACCCCTGAGATCTCATCTTAAAACAAGTAAGGAAGGGCTAAGTTCGGGTGTCACCGAACATTTTATACTCTCGCATGATAAAGTGATAATCGAGATTTCATTATCCGTCATTTACATATTTTTTTATTTTGCTGTAAAATTAATTAGATTAGTAGTTCCTGAGATATGGTTTTTGGTCCATAAGTGGGCGACGCCACACCCATTTTCAATTTTTAAAAAAAGCCTGAGTGCAGCTTCCTTCTGCCATTTCTTGTTTTTTTTTTTGTTTTTTTTTGTGTTTCTGACGTTTTTTGTTAGTCGGTTGACGCACTTTTAGTGATTTTCAACATAACCTTTGTATGGGAGGTGGGCGTGGTTATTATCCAATTTTTTCCATTTTTGAACTGTATATGTGTAAATGTCTGAAGGAAACGACTCTGTAGAGTTTGGTTGACATAGCTATAGTAGTTTCCGAGATATGTACAAAAAACTTTTTAGGGGGCGGGGCCACGCCCACTTTTTCAAAAAAATTACCTCAAAATATGCCCCTTTCTAATGCAATCCTTTGTACCAAATTTCACTTTAATATCTTTATTTATGGCTTAGTTATGACACTTCATAGGTTTTCGGTTTCCGCCATTTTGTGGGCGTGGCAGTGGGCCGATTTTGCCCATCTTCGAACATAACCTTCTTATGGAGCCAAGAAATACGTGTTCCAAGTTTCATCATGATATCTCAATTTTTACTCAAGTTACAGCTTGCACGGACGGACGGACGGACAGACAGACATCCGGATTTCAACTCTACTCGTCACCCTGATCACTTTGGTATATATAACCCTATATCTGACTCATTTAGTTTTAGGACTTACAAACAACCGTTATGTGAACAAAACTATAATACTCTCTTTAGCAACTTTGTTGCGAGAGTATAAAAATTGGTAAAGTATATTCGGTGGAATGCAAAGCATGAGCGATGGATGATAATGCAATACAATACTTTTACGAATGCCTGGCCTCACCCGGTTAAAGTGGATTATCTTCCGCGGCTCCATTTTTTAAATTAAGAGTCAGGTTAAGATATTTTACCAAATCCACTGAGTTGCTCACCTTCTGAGGCTTTTCTCTTCTGCGGTATTATTTAAGAATGAAAAAAATTGAGTTTCGCTGGCAGATACAACGTTCCGGTTGATATTTTAATACTAGCACACGTTGTTTTAAGTTCCCCGTATCTGAGATTACTTTAAGTACCACTTTTCAGACTCTTCTTGGTCGACCACCAAACTCCAATTCAATGAAATATAAAAACGAAATTCTTTAACGCGATATGTATCCTTTCTATATAATAAAAATGTAATACAATTAAAGGACTCACCTTACACAGGTCGAAAGTAATTTGGTAGAAGCCTCGCTGAAGCAGATTTCTTTTAATTTTTTCTCTATGAAGACAAAGTTTCTAGCCTAAACTGTGTACGTGTAGGTGAAAGAAAAAATATTAAGCCACTTGCCAATTTTTCGCAAAAAATTTATAAACTAGAACACTGCAAAAACGATGGCAATAAAGGGAAGCGGAAACACAAAACAAACGAAGCGCAATAAATGCGTGGAAAATGATTGCGCAAATTTCGAGAAAATTGCATTAACTTAATTTAAAAATAGGCATTGTTTGCTTAGGTAATTTTAACATTTCAATGAAGGCATAACTTCAAAGCATAGACGGAGCGTACAAAAATAGACACAATAAAAAAAAGAAGGTCTATTATAAAACTCAACAAATAATAAAGAGTTGACAAAGCAAAATTGCGAACCACAACAAAAACGTTTGGTTAATGCATGCTAACTAAGGAACCCTAGCAGCTGCCGCAAGCAATATATTTACATATATATTATATATATATATGTATATACTAACTTGGTCCTCGAGGTCACTCGCTGAGCCCTCAAACTTCAGAAATTTAATGCAAAATGTTGAAAGTGGCGGCGTGGAATTCAAATTAATTGCGGCAAAAGTTTCAAATCCGCCATTTTTTACTTAAGACTCCAACTCTTTCTTTTAGTTCATCCTTTACCCAATGAACCATGTATTGGCTTAGTAGAGACGTGCGGGGTAAAAGTCAATATTCAACAGCTGCTTACACTCCCAGCGCATTAGGCGCACAGACTTCTGTATGTGCTTGAAAATTAGCATTAGTCGGCCATGATAGGCAGGTGTTTGTCACCCGGAAGTGATTTAAGTTTTTAAAACCACTTAAGAAGGTTAATAACTGACTCCACTAGCCGGAGTCGCAGAGCTCACACAGTTATAAAAATTGTATGATTGCTTTGGAGAGTTAATTGCGCTGAAATTAATAATTGTTGGTTGAAATTAATTAAGTTGAGTTGAGTTGAAAATTAAAGTAAGGTGAATTAAATTTAGTTGAGTTAAGTTGAGTTGAGTTGAGATGAGTTGAGTTGAGTTGAGTTGAGTTGAGTTGAGTTGAGTTGAGTTGAGTTGAGTTGGATTGAGTTGAGCTGAGTTGAGTTGAGCTGAGCTGAGTTGAGTTGAGTTGAGTTGAGTTAAGTTGAGTTTAGTTGAGTTGAGTTGAGTTGAGTTGAGTTGAGTTGAGTTGAGTTGAGTTGAGTTGAGTTGAGTTGAGTTGAGTTGAGTTGAGTTGAGTTGAGTTGAGTTGAGTTGAGTTGAGTTGAGTTGAGTTGAGCTGAGTTGAGTTGAGTTGAATTGAGTTGAGTTGAGTTGAGCTGAGTTGAGTTGAGTTGAGTTGAGTTGAGTTGAGTTGAGTTGAGTTGAGTTGAGTTGAGTTGAGTTGAGTTGAGTTGAGTTGAGTTGAGCTGAGTTGAGTTGTGTTGAGTTGAGTTGAGTTGGAGTTAAGTTGAGTTGAGTTGAGTTGAGTTGAGTTGAGTTGAGTTGAGTTGAGTTGAGTTGAGATGAGTTGAGTTGAGTTGAGTTGAGTTGAGTTGAGTTGAGTTGGAGTTGAGTTCAGTTCAGTTGAGTTGAGTTGAGCTGAGTTGAGTTGTGTTGAGTTGAGTTGAGTTGAGTTAGTTGAGTTGAGTTGAGTTGAGTTGAGTTGAGTTGAGTTGAGTTGAGTTGAGTTGAGTTGAGTTGAGATGAGTTGAGTTGAGTTGAGTTAAGTTGAGTTGAGTTGAGTTGAGTTGAGTTGAGTTGAGTTGAGTTGAGTTGAGTTGAGATGAGTTGAGTTGAGTTGAGTTGAGTTGAGCTGAGTTGAGTTGTGTTGAGTTGAGTTGAGTTGGAGTTAAGTTGAGTTGAGTTGGAGTTGAGTTGAGTTGAGTTGAGTTGAGTTGAGTTGAGTTGAGATGAGGTTGAGTTGAGTTGAGTTGAGTTGAGTTGAGTTGAGTTGAGTTGAGTTCAGTTCAGTTGAGTTGAGTTGAGTTGAGTTGAGATGAGTTGAGTTGAGTTGAGTTGAGTTGAGCTGAGTTGAGTTGAGTTGAATTGAGTTGAGTTGAGTTGAGCTGAGTTGAGTTGAGTTGAGTTGAGTTGAGTTGAGTTGAGTTGAGTTGAGTTGAGTTGAGTTGAGTTGAGTTGAGTTGAGTTGAGTTGAGCTGAGTTGAGTTGTGTTGAGTTGAGTTGAGTTGAGTTGAGTTGAGTTGAGTTGAGTTGAGTTGAGTTGAGCTGAGTTGAGTTGAGTTGAGCTGAGTTGAGTTGAGTTGAATTGAGTTGAGTTGAGTTGAGCTGAGTTGAGTTGAGTTGAGTTGAGTTGAGTTGAGTTGAGTTGAGTTGAGTTGAGTTGAGTTGAGTTGAGTTGAGTTCAGTTCAGTTGAGTTCAGTTGAGTTCAGTTGAGTTGAGCTATAAATGAGCTGAGCTATAAAGCACTAACTATTCAAATAAGCTCAATTAAAGCATTGACCAAGAACCGCCATGAGAGCTCAAAACTAAAGATAATTCACCCCTTAAAATCCAGCTTTTTGGTAACCCCAACTACCTTTTATATAATGTAATCTAATAGAACTTTACGAAAAAAATTATAAGGTACAAAGCTTCTTTATAACGAAGCAATTAAGAGATCTTAATAGGGAAGCTATAAATGCTAAACAACACATTTATTCCTTCATGTGTGTATATGTGTTTTGGTATAAGTATAAAACTGTATGTATTCTTAAGGAATTATGAGGAGGAGTTCAGTGGAGCATTGCTGCTAAATCCACTTTTTCTACTTTAGGTGGCTTATGTATAGCATACATGTACCTATAAACCTAGTAATCTTTAGCAATGCACAACTTTCCACCTAACTCATAACGATGGCAATTTTTCTACATATACAACTTTACAATTGCTTTGAAATTGGATTGGAAAATTCCTGAAGAGATTAAATTTTATTTTACGAAGGTTCATTTCGCAGCAACAAACAACTGGCAGAGCCAAATCGAATGTGGCAATTGTTTGAATAGGCTTTTGGGAAGCGCTCAACTATACATTACTACGCCTATGTACATATTGGTACTGTAAGTGTATGCATCTGTGTGTGCGTTTGTGTATGCGTTCGTGTTTGTGTAGTTAAGGCCTACGGGTGTGCGAGTTGAACAAAGATTTGTGTTTGCAGTCGAATTTATGCTGGTAAATTGACTAAAGCGGATTAGAATTAATAATGTTCAGTTCAGCTTCGCTTTAGTCAAGCGCAGGCATGCAAGCGAGAAATCCACTGCGGAAGCGGAAACGGATATTCCAGTTGAATAGCAAATAAACTGAGTATAGTTTGCAATTCAATACATTTTTAGTTCACTTCACTTAGCGCAAACTTTAACTTGTGAAAGCCAAAAGCATTTGATTTCATGTCTCAAATGTACAGTTAACTGTAATAAATCCACACAGCTTTTCCAGCAATAAAATCGCGTAGCCTTTGAGGCGCGCAAAACAGCAAAAGAACTAGTAAACGCGCGCGTATCGCTTATTGATGACTACAACGCACGTCTTGTAGCGCCATTAATTTGACAGTTGCGCAGAAATTATTGAAAACTTTCAACGCCGGCAACACTGGCAACACAAAACAACGCGGCAACGGCAAATAAATCATGCTTACGGAAAAATCAACTATGTACTACAAAAGTGAAAATATACATACAGCGAAAAGGATTCGCGCCGAGAAAGAAGTAACGACTGAACGAGGCAGCAGCAAGCACACACCGCGCTTAAAGTGGCCGGAAGTGACGGGTCTCCAGCAAAATCGACGTTCCATTGTAAGTCTCACAAAAGCGCGCAATCAATTTCAGCGTTTTATCGCGGGCGGCAACAGCTACCCGCTGTCGTGCGCCCAAATGCACACAATGGACGCGCAGCGCAATAGTATAAAATACAAGCGTGATCGTTGTTCGCAGCAAAGCGCGCAATGTGCGGACAAGCGCGCGGCGAAGGAACGCGCAGATCTATTGCAAAGCAATAAATGACGAGCGCAAAGGGATATGAGCATAAAATGATGCAACGATAATGCGTGCTTTACTTCTAAAGCTGTGAAAAGCGCTAAAGCTTACTGCCAGATAGAACAACAGCAACAATGAGTTGATTCCCAACGTGCGCGTTGCTTTGCGCACAACGCACGCGATAATTAATTTGATATGCAGTTGCTTAAACGCGACAACATCTAACAACGACAACAACACAAACAATGCATGTAGAAAAACAAGAAGAATGCAGAAAGGGATAGCTACACGCCAGCCACTTTTGAACAACTTTGTCGCGCGCATAAGCTTACAAATCTGTTGCAACAACTACAATGGCAGTACATAGAAGCACGACAACTCGCGCGAATTTTATAGAATTTTGCAAAAGTACGGCAGCGTAGCAAATGACGCAGCAAAATGTGCAAAAAATCACAAACGAATAGCTGCAAATTAATCTCGCTCATTATAGAAGCGGCATCAATATTTAATGCGACGCTGCTTTGGCTGCTGCAGCCTTGCACCAGCGCGTACTTCGTAATAACAACAAGGAAAACAACTACTCTGATAAGTTGCCAGCAATTTCGTGCTATATTTGCAGCAGCAATTTTGCTTCATTTGACATTTCAAGGATGCGAGTTAGAAGCAACGAGCAAAATTAAAATAGCAGAAACGTAAGGAAACGGTTGAAGGAAAAGGCTGGCAGCAGATGCAGTGATTTTTTTTTTTTAATTTTACAATGAATGGTGGCCTACTCCTAATTTTAAAATCAATACTCCTAATTTAAAAAAATCTGAAATGTTTTCTTTTTTATGCATCTATAGGAAGCTTTCATACCTCCATTGCAGCGCTTTCCTTTTATCCATAATTAAAAATATTAGTAATTCTGAATACATATTGAGAGTTTTAAGGGTTTTTAAAGTTTTTAAAAATCATACTCATTTTGAACAACCGTTTTATAATTTTTCCTTCACAGCAGTATGAAACCCCTAGGACCAATTCTCTAACTCTAAATTTAAAGTCATCTTTTAATTGCTTTCTTTCATATCATCAGAGCTTGACAGTCGTAAATTCCTACTTTCATAAATGTCGTATATTTTTAAAATTGTCAGCCACATATATGTAAGGTCGACCTAAGAGACCGAAAAATCTAATTATCCTTGGAGCTCTTGTGTGAGAACTAATCGAAACTTTTACGAAAGATCCGCTTTAAAGTCAAGCTGACAGAGAAATAACACCGCGAATATTTTATGTAACCAAATTTGACCCGGATACAATCATACTAAACAAGTAACTTCAAAATAGTCGAGCCAACCAAAGCTTAGTACGGTTTTTCTTGGTATGAGCCTCGGCTCGGATAGCTTTCAGTGCTTTTAGCAGGTTTTGATTTTTACGATTTCGGCTTTTTTTGGAGCACTATTCACCACTGTTTGGCAGTTTCAACATCTTGTTTTAAAATCGTGTCCAGACACAAGTAATAATTCGTTTGATGGATGTAGATATATCCACTTGTCGTCAGGTTTGTAAAAAGTTTCGGTTTTTCGGTACGAGTTTGGTATTAACTAGTTTTATACCCAAAATATTGAATAAAATGTATTGAGTCGATCCAAAAGAGGCTTTGACATCCGCTGCTATCTCTCTGAGGCCAACTCATTACAATTTAAAACACTTTTTTGATTTTATCGTCAGTAACAGAGGTGGATGAGTGGCATGCGGCTCGCATGAGCTAAATTTTAGAAATGTATGACCTTCACGGAATGATTTGTGCCACTTAAGTACTTCGTAGCAAAATAGACTCACCAAAACCAGTTTGCAGCATTTTCAAAGGTGTCGTTTTCTTTCAAATATCCACACTCTTGAGCATATCTTTCAAACCACTGCAGTGAATTCAACCAAACTTACGGAAAAGAAGTCCTCTTAGTACATTTTTATACACTATGAAAATGAATAAAAGCAAATAATAACCACGCCCACTCCGCAAATAACGGCTTTATTGAAAACTACTAATAGTGCGATAACTCACTGAACAGATGCACCAAAAGCAGCTTAATATCACTTACTCTCAATATAACAAACATTTAATTGATTCCTTCACTTATTATCCGTAACAAATATTAATGAAGTTATCAGAGAAAAAGTTTGCTCAAATAATGCCCCATAAGTATGTTATCTTAAGTCCAAAAATTTTCGAAATCGAACTGTAACATTTTCAGGACCCAACAAATAAGCATGTGGAACTCAGTTTATATTACTAACGGTTAATCTAACGGTTAGTCTATGAATTCTAGTATTGAAATACAGGAAGAATAATTTCGTTATGTTAACCAGTGTTTGTGAGCCACAATTCGCATTTACCTAACTTGCGGTTGTCTTTAAATGGCTTCTTTCGGGCGATATGTAAGAAATGTTAATGAAAATCAGAAATAATGTCTGTCTAATAACTGGGTGTGTGAATAAATTCAGAGCAATACTTCCCTTAATTCCCATACACCTAAAATGCTTGATTTTATAACCTATGCAGTGGTCGAAACGTGAGGGTTCATAACCTTTTTTTTTCAAAATTATTTTATTTATTGAATCTGCTTTTTGGTTTAAAAGCCTAACAATAAGTTATAAAATCTTAAATCTATTTAAAAACTAGACAGACTCAAGCAAGAGATTGAGCTGTTTTGGTGATACGTCGTCTTTAATGCGCAGGCATATCTCTTCCTTTAAGTCGTGTTTGATCGCAGGAATGTACCAAAGCATTAGTCAAAGGTTTTAGGTGATCCCGGAGTTTAAATATGTATTTGATTCTGCTATCTTCTACTTCTTTCCTTACCATAGGAATACCAAGGTCTTTATGGATATTTTGATTACGCATGTACCATGGTGAACACGTGATTGTTCTAAGCATTTTTGATTGGAACCTTTGTATCAGATCAATATTAGTTGTACAGGTCGTACCCCACAGTTGAATGCCATACATCAAAATCGGCTTTATGGCCGCATTATATAAAAGCACTTTTTTGTCTAGGCTAAGTTTGGAGTTTTTATTTAAAAGCCAATTTAAATTTGTAGCTTTAATCTTCTTACATGTTATTTTACTAGATATGTGTTTTCTCCACGTGAGCCTTCTATCTAGGTGAATACCAAGATATGTTACTTCGTTCGATTGGTCTTAGCGAAAATGTAATGTGCTTACATTTCTGTTCATTCACGTTTATACACCAGTTCGCTAGCCATTCTTCGACAGAACTTTAATGCTCCGCTAATATTCTTGCTGCTAAAATGTGGCATTTGTTACAGCTTACTATAGCTGTGTCGTCCGCAAAAGTTGGAAGTTAATACATTATTAGCTGTTGGAAGATCTGCTGTATATGTGATGTATAGTGTTGGGACTAAAACACTGCCCTGGGGTACACCAGCCCTTATCTGTCGTTCATCAGATATGAAATCTCCCACTTTTATCATAAATTTTCTTTTTTTTTAAATAAGACTCCAAGGTTTTATAAAATTCTAAAGGTAGAATTTTTTTAATCTTATATAAACGCCTGAGCTACATCTAGAAATATTGCTGAACAGTACTCCCTGTGCTCAAATGCTTTCCTTATCTCGTTTGTAATTCTATTTACTTGCTCTATTGTGCCATGTTTTGCACGAAATCCGAATTGATGCATTGGTATTGTATTATTTTCGTGGAGGAAAGGAGACGTCTTTGATAGTAATACTTTTTCAAATACTTTTAAAAGACAGGGTAGAAGACTGATTGGTCTGTATGAAGACGGCTGTGTTAAGTCTTTCCCAGGTTTATCTATCAAGATAACCTGCGACTTTTTCCAGGAAATTGGATAGTACCCGAAACTAAGAATTGCATTGAAGAGCAAAGAGAGCACCTTTACAGCAATAATTGGTAACTCAATTAGCATTTTTGCGGAAAATGGGGGTTCATAATGAAATCCGGAGAGCATCTATTTCTGATAAAGATATGTTCTGATGCCGAAAGAGGAAAAAGTTGGGCCGAAATATTGTCTAGCCCCCATATATCTTGTATGAGAAAAGCGATAAGAATCAAAAAAGAATTTCAAACTTCCGGTCGACTTAGCTCTATATTACTTGTGTTTTTATTCAAGTTTGATTTACGGTTTTGTTATAATAACGAATTTACCACAATCGTTGTTAATATTAAAATAAAACACACAACCAATTCAAAAGCTATCATAATATTATTAATATTTTAGTAATTTTTAATTCAAACCCTTATTTTCTAAACAGGAACATATTTACTCTCCCCTCAAGGATATCCATTACAAAGCCTCAAAGCAGCTAATGCAGCCAATAGAGGTCACATACTATCTTAACTCACACTGCCAGCTTTACCAAATATTTTAATACAAACTTATTTCAGGAATACAGGCAATATAAACAATGGTAATCCGGCTCCAAACCCGCACTAAAAGATGTACGAAAATAAATATGCTCACCTCTTAATATCAATTTTCTGCCAACCGAACATTCGCACGCCAACATACCTAACAATGCAACGAAACCTGTAATCTTTCAAGCTTTCAAGCAAAAGCTGAGCTTTTGCACGCAGTTCTGCCGCATTGTGCCCCGCTGCTTTGGTGGGTGGGTGGGTGAGCGAAATCTTTTATGATCAAATGTAAAAGCAAATGGACCGAGATGCTTCACTGGGCAGAAATGTTGGATTTCCCGAAATGTTTGTTGCTGGGCGGCACTTTTGCGCTGCACAACTTTAGTGTTGCACTAATATAGACTGCTGTGCGTGTATGCCACACTGCAGCTTTTTGTTGCACTTTCTCATTTGATGCATTTCCGCTGCTGCGCTGCCGGAATTCAGACCTTAGGAATGCAGCGGACTGAAATTGGAATTTATTTCGTGAAAGCGAAGATTTGTAGCTAACAAATAAATATAAAAATGCACTAAATACCAATGTACGAAGCGCACAATTCACACACACACTGTATGTGGCCACATTGTATGGTTGCAAATGTATGTGGAGCGACACTGCCGCTAAGTGCAATTTCCCCTTAGATCCTGCCACTGCCCTCATCAGCGCTAGTTTCACTCAAGTTACCTAGCAGCGCCGCCGATTATTACTCATTGTTCCAGATTATTGTTGTTTGTTGCTGTTGTTGTTTTTGTTTTTGTAGCGTTTCTTGTTACCAACGCAGTGGCATTGTTGTCGTCCTTTTACAACTGCTAATGCTTTCGTTTGTCTGCGTGTGTACGAGTTTGTGTGTGCATGTGCTGGTTGCCTGCAAATTGCAATGGCTATGATTTTATTGGCTACTTAGGTGGTTTTCATTCCTTAGCTGCTGAAATCCGACGCGCAAAGCTTAATACGAATACATTTATTTCTCTACAACAATACTATGTATTATTATACTCCTCCTTCTGCTTTTGCTTGTACTCAGCTGCTGCTGCTGCCGCTATTACATCTGCAGCCACTAGTTCCTTAGCTGCTGTTTCTTCTTCCATTTGCAATTTAATACAACAAATGTTTTTCTGTAATGCAATACAATGTGTAATTAGCAAAAGTAATTTGACGGATGCCAAAGGAATGCAATGAGAAATGTGAATGCAGGAGTAGCAATCGTACATTTCGGGTACATTTAGATATATTATAGCTGGCTATATTTTATGGTTGCATATAAATACCGCATGTAATCATACAAATAATGAGTACAATTAAATATAAACTGAGTTTGATATTGTTTTGGATTTGCGAAAGTAGCATATTTTTCATGATTTCTTTCAAATTTTCGAGTAACTTTACCAAATAACTTCAAATATAATTTGCCGTTGCCTACATCTGGGCGTTGCGTAAATAGTTAGCTAAGACGCATACCTTTTCGCTACAACATACTTGTTTAACTATTGGTTATTGATACAATTAGATATAAATTGAGTATGATAGTTTCTGATTTTCGGTAGTATGGTAGTGTATTTTTCATGGATTGCTTCAAATGCTTTTCATAGTCCAGCAAATGTTGCCAATTGGCTTCACCAGCTGTCTGCCGTTGTCTAAATCTGGGCGTTGGATTAAAAGTTAGCTAAGAAATAGAATTAATAGTTAGCTAGTAGATAGCTAAGAAACACACCGATGATATTCTTTACATGTTTGGCGTTTGATTTCCTTCACAATCGTGGCGCGATTAGATGGTGCATTATCATCGTGTTAAATCCAAAAATTGTTGTTCCAAAATGCCGGACGTTTTGTACAGATATTCTTACTCAAACGCCTCAATACGGCCGCCTGTCTCTCTGGAGCAAAACCATGATGCACCGAACCACGAATATCGAAAAAGCAATGAGCATTACCATGAATTTAGAGCGGCTTAGGCATAGATTTTTGTTTTCGGCTCGTTTCCTTCCCCTACATTCCGAAGATGGTTGACTTATTTGCATGTCAAATTCATAAACCCATATCTCATCGGCAGTTATAATGCTCTCAATGAACAGTCAGGACAGTCTTATTAACTTCACAAAATACATTTTTTAAATATTATTTACCTGGGCAATTTAATTACAATTTTTTCTTGTTTTTTTTCGCAATGAATGCTTGTTGAAAATGATTTATAATGTAATAGAGTATACAAAAATTTTCCAAACTCATTTTAAGAACTATGTAAGAACTTTCATCTACAAAACCTCTAAAGCATTACAATAAATAAAATTTCTCTTGAAGGCTGAAACTAACTCAGATAAGTTTCAAAAGAAACCTTTCTTCACTTGATATTAGAGTTAAATCAAAAGTAAGATACAGGGTAGGCCATTTAAAGTTGACCCATCTGGCAACGCTTTAACTTTTAACAGCGCTGACAAATCGGCTAATGTCATACCGCGTTAGAAGCGTCATTCGAAGACAATTTATACCGTGGAACAGTACACTCCAAAAGAACGCGCTGAAATTGTTCAGCTTTATATTCAAAATAACTTTTCAATTGTGTTAACTCAACGTGCGTTTCGCAAAAAAAATAAAGTGAAAAGTGCTCCAGTTAAGAACACAATTAAGTCTTTATACGCAAAATTTGTGAACACCGGTAATCTCAGTAATGCCAGTCATGCATCCAGACAACGCACAAGACGTTCTGATGAAAATATCGAAGCTGTACGAGCCAGTATTGAGGAGACTCCATCGACATCGAGTTATCGCCGCTCTCAGGAATTAGACATCTCTCGCACCACTCTCCGACGCATAATTCATAAAGATTTGAAGATGTTTCCCATATAAAATTCAAATGGCACAAAAACTAAACCCAGCTGATTATCCGCGACGCCTTAATTTTGGCAAACAAACAAATGGGTCAACTTT
>JBAWJQ010004088.1:0-35504 GCA_037783105.1 Bactrocera zonata | reverse complement strand
AACTAGCTGACCCCGCAGCCGTTGTCCTGCGTGAAATTATGTAAATGAAATGAAAAGAAAGTTAAATTCATCATTTCATTTTTGGTGTTTTTTTTTTGTTTTCAATGTAACGCCGCCTTCTCCCCCTTGTATTCGATAGGTGCGTCACAATCAGTCGGGTTCCATTACACAGTTTCGGCGCATGAAGATTGCGAAACATAATAACAACGGATCCTACTTTGAGACGCAAATGATGCGGTGGCATACCAAGCCTGTCCAAAGAATTTAGAAATACCACTGGATAATTCACGGCGTCGTCTTCATTGTCAAGACGATAGATCGATTTGTATGAGCGCAAGTCTCCCGGAATTTGACTTTGAAACTTCCAGTTTAAGTCAACAACATCGGTATTTTTGGCAGCTAACATTGCGCGTGCACTTAAGGAATCGTAGTTACGATAATTTGGCCAATGTCCGAACATTTGTGATGAGCTCATCTTTCGTGAATTGATAAAGGGAAGATGGAATTGAAATCGAACCACCGGAAGTATCAACCGAAATTGTACCATTTCCAATTTTCAGCGAAGACGATGTAAAATGTCTTTGGCAATGTCGACGTTTTTATCGAAAAGTATGCGAACTTCATTTTCATTCCAGTGATTAACGTGTTCCAGGTATTGTAATTGCTGGCTTACTTCTCCAAAACTTGCACATATCGAACCATTCACAGTACGCAATGACTCAAATAAAGTTGAACCGCGTACATTAATCAATAGCAACCGAAGATAGAAACAATCGTCGTTTTTCGGGTGGATTGTGTAAATTCTTCCTAATCCATTAGTTAATAATACACCTGGATGTCAATCTACTGGTTGGCCTTGCTTTTTGCGTAACTATTTCTTCGACGATGCATTCCATTCATAATATCAAGGTATTTCCGAAAAGAGCAATGTTCTCACAAACAGATCACTGACGAAAGTTGAGAGAAAACTCGTCAATGTTAATTTTGTTGCTGGCGATGTTTCCACTGGCTATAATGTATTCTCTGGGTTGAAATACACTCTTGGCCATTCTCTAAATTAAATGCGAGATGCACAACAGTCGGAAAACGTTCATGAATTGCAAAAGTAAATATCTTACAAAACGCTTCATTGCAGTTCACGTAGCGACCGTAAGACCAATAACCGCCATGTTGCTTCCTTTGGTGACGTACTTTCAAACGTATTTTATCGATTTCACCAAACTGCAATACTAAACACTGATATGAGTTTTGAATATGAATTAAACAATCATGGGAAATATAGTACGATCCATGTGTTGTCAACTTCGATATTCACTTTTCTAAGTTGAATGCTGAATGTTCTGCCATTGTCGTCTGGTGAGCGACGCCGATAGAGTTGATATCCATCATTTCCAGTTTGTATTTCCGAAAGAAAAGCACATGGATAGTGTTTCGTGCATTTATTGTCAGACATACAAACCGAAAAGGGATTGTAGTGTCCGCGCTCAATGCACCATATTGGTTTCCACCACTTCATATAATACTGGATCTTTCTCTACATCAGGAATTTCCGCAGAAATTATTTCATCCATTTTGGCTGGTGTAACCATCAACCAAAGAAGAAAGTGTGTATGAGGAAATCCTCTATTTTGCCACTCAACAGAGTGCTGTGACATTGTGATGATCGCTTGCTGATTAATTCTGCACGTATGTCACCTCATCTTGGGAGAACTTCTTGCCTTGCCTTGGGCTGCCATACATTGATGGCAAAAAGAACACCGACCGATATTAGGGCGACCTCTTGGTGGCTTCGTAACAAATTTCAATCTGCAATTGACCTCTTTGTGTGAAACACACCTAAAGTTTTCACTGGATAATTTTCAATATTTTTCTTTTGAATAGCCGGAAAAAAAACCAAGCGACCGAAATTGAACTATTCAAATAATTCACAAATCAAAATATTGAAAAACAAAACAAACAAAAATTGAAAAAAAAAAAATGTTTATGGAAAAAAGTTTGGAATTATCCAATTTGCTGACTTTTCATGAAAAGTATAAGATATTTTTATTTCTAAACCTTAATTGATCCACAACGAACAACCTCTTAAAATTTCATCAAGATTGGTTCAGCCGTTCTCTTAGCGTTACTAACGAACAAACATTCATTCGTTTGTATGAGAAATCGAAAAGAGGCGGTTTTAGGGGTTTCTCGGCAATTATTCGAATTTTTTTCTCCGCAGAAACCATCTCTGAACCTCAACGAACATTTTAAAAAAATAATTATCAAATTTGGTTCAGTCGTATGAAAGTTATGAGCGTACATACATTTTGACGATTCATTTTTATTTATATAGAAGATATTTAAATTTTTTTTATGAGAAAAAATGCTGTTTTTTACCCAAGGAAACCCATGTAACCCTTGACACCATACTTTTTAAGGCAAAAGCCTCAGTGACGCAGGTAAAGCCACAAGAAGTCCATGCAAAATTTAAACCTTGTAACTAGGAAATGTTAAATTGATACGTATGGATAAATCCTCGGAACCAATACGTTTTCCCCGTATTATCCAAAAAACCCAGCATTTAGAATTTTATCATTTCCCCTTCAATCCGTTTGTTTATATTAATTTGCCCCAAAATAACCGGTAAAAATACCCTAAACTTTTGTCCGACATTCAGCTGTTTAATATTTCATGAGAACTTACTGGCACTCGCTCACTACTAAGCGATTTAGATCAGAGAATCTTAACGGTATTAATTGAAAGCTCTTAACGAACATCTCATTAATAAACCTTGCGCTCAAAAAATCAACACTTGCTTTCTGCCTGCTAATTTAGCGTTTTGAAAACTCTCGAGATCTTATAGGCACTCGCACACTTTCCGACGATTTAGATTAGAGAACCCTAACTGTATAAAATGAAAGCTCTCAACGAGCGCCTCATTGAGAAGCATTATGCTCAGCAAATCAACACTTGCTTTCCTTCTTCACATTCAGCAGACTCAACTGTTTAAAAACTCACGAGAGCTTACTGGAACTCGCACACTTTCCGTCTATTTCGATTAGAGAACCTTAACGGTATAAATTGAAAGCTCTCAACGAGCGTCTTATTGAGAAGCCTTGCGCTCAGCAAATCAACACTTGCTTCCATCCTCCACATTCAGCTGATTCAGCTGTTTGAAAACTCACGAGAGCTTACTGGCATTCGCACATTAACCGGCGATTTAGATTAGAAAACTTTGACGGTATTAACTGAAAACTCTCAACGAGTGTTTTATTGAGAAGCCTTGCGCTTAGCAAATCAACACTTGCTTTCTCCCACCTGCATAACAATGTTTTGCAAAAGCAATATATGAAAGAACAACTGCTAGCTTCGAATTTCCGATGGTCCAGCTGGCGCTTGCTGCACTTGCTATTTAAACAACTATTATACGGAGACACAATTTAGTTTGTGTTAAATCATTTACGGTAAAATACCGAACAGAGAGAGTAAGAGATTACGCGTCTAATTCTTGTGCTTTTCGTAAAATTTTTGATTCAAGGCAGAGCTTCTGGCTTTTCTGTTGCAGGAGAACAGACATGCATACGCGTCTAGTCGTTGTTTTGTGGCAAGGACACGAGCGTGCATTTGTCGGTTGCCGGATTTGTTTTCCTTGACCAGAATAATTAATTGGTTGAATGCGTTAAGCTAACGACTACACTGACGACATCCCGCGGGAACTTGCAAACGGTTAATGAAAGTTTCATTTCAATGATTGCAACGCTGAAAAGCTGAAGTTTTAAAGGAAAATTCAGAAAAAACAAAAACAAAGTCACAAAACTCACTTGATAAGCCGCGTTTTGTTGACTGAGCAGGTTGTTTTGCGTGATTCTGTCTGTCTTTGACCAGCGTTTGTGTTTTGTGCGTGCCGCATCCGAGAACGAATGTCGTAAGTCGTTGAAACGGATTTTCTGTGCTTACTCGGTAGCACACAAATATCCTGCCAGTGATTTAAGCTGTGTGTTGGAGGGGAATATATTGTTATTTGTTCTATTTGCAAGCAACAAAATATAATTTTCCGCTTATTTGTGCAGTATTGCAAAAGAAAAATAAATTACTGTTGTAAATAACATAAAACATATTAAAAAAAAATCTTACAATTTTATTCTATTAATAATAAATACAATTTATAATTTCGTTACATAGTTATTTAAGTAATTAATTAAATAGACAAAATTCCGATTTCTTTGGCGGCGCGATCTGAAGGTACGGTTGGGAAGAGGGAGTCTTCCTGATGAATATATATATATATAAAAAAAAATCCCAAAAATTACAAAAATTCCAACATTCAACACACTTTACTCACATTTTTCACTTCAAATTCATTAAATTAAACAGTCAATATTAAAAAAAAATCACAATATACACTTTTTGCTGTTGTTTTAAGTAAGAAATTTATAATTTAAAAATAACTTTTTACTGGGCATCATTTATGTCCTAAGAATTATAAGGAAATGGAGCGCTACCATATGATTATAAGGCATTTCACTGAAATTCCTCGTTCCTTATTTAGCAATTTCAGTATATTTCACTTATAATTAAAACAATTGCTTATAGTAGATTATATTTCAAATTAAAATCAGTTTAAACACCCTTCTCATGCATATGGATATTTTCTTATTCAAAATTAATAAACAAATAAGAAATATTATATAATAATATTACGTTATAAATTACTTACATTACCCCGAGTATTGGCTCGATCAGGGTTATCGTCCGAAGGCCGCCAACGCAGAAAAGAGTACTATGCGAAAGTACTTTAGTCACCACGGGTATTGGCTCGACCAACTTCAAAATACCATTATTTGTTCATAGTGTTAAAATTCTTAATTTATTCTTCAAAATCTATGTCTTCTCCCACTATGTAATCCCACTTGGCTCCAATACTCTTTAATGTGCGTAACGATTCACGATTAACGTTTTCAATTTACTCAAAACGATTTCCCCGGAGCGGTCATTTGAGTTTTCTGAATTGTCAGAAGTCACACGAAGTTAATTCAGTCGAATATGGTAATGGCGACAAGATAATGGTTGATAATTTGGCTAAAAACTCACGAAGAATTAATGCAATTAATTGCACACAATTCCGGCATTTTTTTACGAATAGATTCACACAAATAACGCATAACATAGTATTTTTTGTTGACAGTTTAGCCGGTCGGAAGGAATTCGGAATGCACCACACCGCGATAATCGAAGAAAACTGTCATTATAACATTGATTTTTGGCCTGCTTTGTCGTTGTTCACCTTTGCTACGATATTCGGCCGATTGATCATTTGTTTCCCAGTTGTAAGCATAGATCCAATACTCGTCGCCAGTAATAATATGTTTCATGAACCTGATAGTCGGTCATATAAAATGAGAACGAAATGAAAACAATTTAACTTCGATTTATGGCAACATTTGACATTTGATTTGCTGCGATGTTGGTATTTGGTTTTGTTTTCCATATCAGCTCTTGTTCATATGAAAGAAGAAAAAACATCTAGTGGCGGGAATGTGGTTCATCCTACCTACTATACCGACTACTGATGCGCATAGAGCTGCACCAAACCAAACAAATTTTTTTGTAGGCCAGTGTAATACATGATAAATTGTAAAAAATATTATTATTTGATTACCATATGAATGTTTGTAATTATAGGACAGTCCATCGGCCTCGATCTCTTAAACAACATTGTCGGAAATTATATCTGGGGATATACCATCAACACCATCCACATCACATGGTAATTGAGGAAGACTCGAGGGCAAAAAGACGATGCTGAGTGTACTCAAACAGTTGAACGTGTGCTAGTGACCCTCTCATCAGCAACAAAAACATATGTTTGGGGTGAGTTAGGCAACTTTGCGTCGTCAATTGGCCGAGAGTGGGCCCAAGGATCTCCATAATTAGGAAAGGAGTACAAGCGGAACATATGTGAATTGGCATTCAACTGCTAGTAGAAATTAACAAGGTACGAGCAGTTGCACAATTGTATGTGTTAATAAAAACTAATTTTGCTGTTTTGCTTTATAGCTTCACATCACGCCGTTCAAAATCACAAAACTTTTCCATACCAGTCAAATGAAGTGTACCTTATCTTTTTTATATTTTTTTCAACATGAGAAAGCAAATTTTAAAAATACTATATTCATTAGTAAATATAATATGTATGTATGTATAACAGTTTGAATATTGAATAAAACTGACTAAAATTTTCTTCATTTAATGTATTCATAGGTATTTTTATTTTTACGTATAATCATTATTAATAAAAATAATTATATAACAAGCTTGGTTTCTTCTTAGTTTTAAAAGTTTATAAAATAGGACCATGATATTTTGTATTGGCAAATTAACTTAAATTATAGAATTACATTCTTCTAAATGAGAATGAGACTACAGAGGCGAGTTATGCAATATTTTCCTATTATATTTCCATTCAACCTTATGGATTCATTAGGAGTCATGAAATACTACATAAAACTTTCATGATCATTAATCGTGTCTGCTGGCCTCCCTAAATCTCTGCTTCGTCGAACTAATGGAAGCATTCCATTTTCCCATTTCCAATTTGTTAAAATAACAAGATATTTTAATTTGTTTAAACTTTATTATTTTCCAATAGTTTTACTTTGCAAAAACCTCCATCAGTTAAGCTCCAACTTCTAAAAACAAAAATTTATAGTCGGCATCAACCATAGCCATCAGAACAATGGTAATGTTTTTCTTTTAATTGAAATACTCGAAACCACAGTTCGCAGGCGCCTGAATCGCTATCCCATCCCATTCCCATTCAATGCTCCGGAGCAATTAGAGCATTAAGAGACATTCCATTGCTGGTAAAAACGTTACGACACATTTATCCATTCTTTTTGCATGTTCGGAACCTCACCATAATAAAGTTTATAATTATTTCACTTATATCTTCTTCTTCTTTACTGGCGTAGACACCGCTTACGCGATTATAGCCGAGTCAACAACAGCGCGCCAGTCGTTTCTTCTCTTCGCTACGTGGCGCCAATTAGACATTCCAAGCGAATCCAGGTCCTTCTCTACTTGGTCCTTCCAACAGAGTGGAGGTCTTCCTCTTCCTCTGCTTCCCCCGGCGGGAACTGAGTCGAATACTTTCAGAGCTGGAGTGTTTTCGTCATGACCACGCCAGCGTAACCGCTGTCTTTTAATTCGCTGAACTATGTTAATGTCGTCGTTTATCTCGTACAGCTCATCGTTCCATCGAATGCGATATTCGCCGTGGCCAACGCGCAAAGGACCATAAATCTTTCGCAGAACCTTTCTCTCGAAAACTCGCAACGTCGACTCATCCGTTGTTGACATCGTCCAAGCCTCTGCACCACATAGCAGGACGGGAATTATGAGTGACTTATAGAGTTTGGTTTTTATTTGTCGAGAGAAGACTTTGCTTCTCAATTGCCTACTTAGTCCAAAGTAGCACCTGTTGGCAAGAGTTATCCTGCGTTGGATTTCTAGGCTGACATTGTTGGTGGTGTTTACGCTGGTTCCAAGATAGACGAAATTATCTACAACTTCAAAGTTATGACTGCCAACAGTAACGTGAGTGCCAAGTCGCGAGTGCGACGACTGTTTGTTTGATGACAGGGGATATTTCGTCTTGCCCTCGTTCACTGCCAGACCCATTTGTTTTGCTTCCTTGTCCAATCTGGAGAAAGCAGAACTAACGGCGCGGGTGTTGAGGCCGATGATATCAATATCATCGGCATACGCCAGCAGTTGTACACTCTTATAGAAGATGGTACCTTCTCTGTTGAGTTCTGCAGCTCGAATTATTTTCTCCAGAAGCAGGTTGAAAAAGTCGCACGATAAGGAATCGCCTTGTCTGAAACCTCGTTTGGTATCGAACGGCTCGGAGAGGTCCTTCCCGATTCTGACGGAGCTTTTCGTGTTGCTCAACGTCAGCTTACATAGCCGTATTAGTTTTGCGGGGATACCAAATTCAGACATCGCGGCATAAAGGCAGCTCCTTTTCGTGCTGTCGAAAGCAGCTTTGAAATCGACGAAGAGGTGGTGTGTGTCGATTCTCCTTTCACGGGTCTTTTCCAAGATTTGGCGCATCGTGAATATCTGGTCGGTTGTTGATTTACCAGGTCTAAAGCCACACTGATAAGGTCCAATCAGTTTGTTGGCGGTGGGCTTTAATCTTTCTCACAATACGCTCGACAGAACCTTATATGCGGTGTTGAGGAGGCTTATCCCACGGTAGTTGGCGCAGATTGTGGGGTCTCCTTTTTTATGGATTGGGCATAGCACACTTAAATATGCGGTGTTGAGGAGGCTTATCCCACGGTAGTTGGCGCAGATTGTGGGGTCTCCTTTTTTATGGATTGGGCATAGCACACTTAAATTCCAATCGTTGGGCAAACTTTCGTCCGACCATTTTTTACAAAGAAGCTGATGCATGCACCTTATCAGCTCTTCGCCGCCGTGTTTGAATAGCTCGGCCGGCAATCCATCGGCCCCTGCCGCTTTGTTGTTCTTCAGGCGGGCAGTTGCTATTCGAACTTCTTCATGGTCGGGCAATGGAACGTCTGCTCCATCGTCATCGATTGGGGTATCGGGTTCGCTTTCTCCTGGTGTTGTGCGTGCACTGCCATTCAGCAGGCTGGAGAAGTGTTCCCTCCATAATTTAAGTATGCTCTGAGCATCGGTGGCTAGATCACCTTGGGGGGTTCTACAAGAGTATGCTCCGGTCTTGAAACCTTCTGTAAGCCGCCGCATCTTTTCGTAGAATTTTCGAGTATTACCCCTGTCGGCCAGCTTATCAAGCTCTTCATACTTACACATTTCGGCCTCTTTCTTTTTCTTTCTGCAAATGCGTCTCGCTTCCCTCTTCAACTCTCTGTATCTATCCCATCCCGCACGTGTTGTGGTCGATCGTAACGTTGCGAGGTAGGCAGCCTGTTTTCTCTCCGCTGCGACACGGCACTCCTCGTCGTACTAGCTGTTCTTTTGCGCTTTCCGAAAACCAATGGTTTCGGTTGCAGCTGCACGTAAGGAGTTTGAAATGCCGTCCCACAGTTCCCTTATACCGGGTTGTTGACGAGTGCTCTCAGAGAGCAGGAGTGCAAGCCGAGGAGAAAAACGTTCGGCTGTCTGTTGTGATTGCAGCTTCTCGACGTCGAACCTTCCTTGTGTTTGTTGGCGTGCGTTTTTTGCTGCACAGAGGCGGGTGCGAATTTTGGCTGCAACAATATAGTGGTCCGAGTCGATATTAGGACCTCGGAGCGCACGCACATCTTAAACACTGGAGACGTGTCTTCCGTCTATCACAACATGATCGATCTGGTTGGTGGTTTTTCGATCCGGAGACAGCCAGGTAGCTTGATGTATCTTCTTATGCTGGAATCTAGTATTACAGATAACCATATTTCGGGCCCCGGCGAAGTCGATCAGCCTCAACCCATTTGGGGATGTTTCCTCGTGGAGGCTGAATTTACCGACCGTAGTGCCACAGATACCTTCTTTGCCCACCCTGGCATTGAAGTCGCCAAGCATGATTTTGACATCGTGGCGGGGGCATCTCTCATAAGTGCGCTCCAAGCACTCATAAAAGGCATCTTTGGTCACATCGTCCTTCTCTTCCGTCGGGGCGTGGGCGCAAATCAGCGATATGTTGAAGAACCTCGCTTTGATGCGGATTGTGGCTAGACGTTCATTCATAGGAGTGAATGATAGTACTCGGCGACGGAGTCTCTCTCCCACCACGAATCCAACACCAAACTTGCGCTCCTTTATATGGCCACTGTAGTAAATGTCACAAGGACCTACTCGTCTCTGTCCTTGTCCCGTCCATCGCATTTCTTGGACGGTGGTGATGTCAGCCTTTATCTTTACGAGGACATTTACCAATTAAGGGACCGGACATTCCAGGTGCACGCCCTCAAATCATAGTCCTTATTTCGTTTGCCATGGTCGTCATCAAAAGGGGGGTCTCTCATCCGAGGCTGTTTTTTTCTTTTCATTGGGGGTGTTTTTTTACGTGGCGAATCCCAAACCCAGCGCATAACCCTATGCAGGGGGTTTTTCGCCTTCTCACTTTAGCTCGCCTTCAAACGGATGTTCTTAGGCTACCCAGAGGATACTTGGTCAAAGACCGGAAGTCGTGAGCTGCTTGAGTCATATATAAAAGAATCGTTTCTGGCCACTCCCAAGTGAATGGCGATCAGAGAACTTTCCTCACTTGCGTGAACTTCTACACATGACTCCATCCACTTATATACTCGCTTTTAAAAACTCATTCTTTAGAGCTTTAAAACTGCATCAGACGTCTTATGCAATTTATGACAAATGATAGATGGTTTCCCAACAGACAAATACTCATTTGGCTCAAGAAGTTATCGATCCCTTCACGGAATCTTGTATTTCTTTTATAAATATTGGATAGTCGAAAAAGTATTTTCGTATTTTGTCAAAATATGTCGTTGCAGTCTTATTTCTCCGATACTGTATCAGTTCGTGTAGTACAACATTATTTCGCTCACTTCCGTTCTGGAAATTTCGAAGTGAAAGATGCAGCGCGCTCTTGCCGACATATTGTTGAAAAAGTCGATAAAATTATGGAAAACAATGGCCAAGATCGCCACATAAGTAGCCCAGATATCGCTAAGGAACCCAATATTCATCATCAAACGGTTTTGAATTATTTAAAAAAGGATGGGTACAAAAAGCAGCTCGATGTTTTGGTACCACATGAATTGTCTGTGAAAGGCACCAAGAACAATATTTGAAGCGAATGGTAACAAGAGACGAAAATTGGAGCAAGTATGACAATAAGACAATAAATACAAAAAAGATAATAGTCCAAGCGTGGTGAAGCTCAACAAATGGTCGCAAAGCCAGGATTGACGCCTCGAAAGGTTCGGTGTTTGCTGCGATTAGAAATGAATCATCCACTAAGAGCTGCTTCAGCGTTGTCGAAAGATTGATTCTGCATTTTACTGTCAACAACTGATGAGATAGAAGCAAGCAATCGAAAAAAACGGCCAGAATTGATCAACAGAAAGGAATTCGTCTTCCCTCACACACCGCTAGACGACACATTTGTAATGACTCGGCAAAAACTAGGAGAGCTTGGCAGGAAACTTTTGATGCATCCACCATCAAGCCCTGATCTTGCACCATCGCAATACCATTTGTTTCGGTCAATGCAAAACTCTCTTAATGGAGTAAAGCTTTCTTCAAGAAAAGCCTGTGAAAATTA
Source organism: Bactrocera zonata (assembly GCA_037783105.1). Taxonomy (NCBI): domain Eukaryota; kingdom Metazoa; phylum Arthropoda; class Insecta; order Diptera; family Tephritidae; genus Bactrocera; species Bactrocera zonata. Next base: position 24,265 of record JBAWJQ010004088.1, on the reverse strand, counting down.
CTTGTCGCAGTTTTTCGCCGCGAAACTAGAAAAGTTTTACACTGTTGAAATAATGTCTCCAGCGAAAAATGCCAAAACGTGGTCGACCAAAATGGAATATATTAGGTTCATTAAAATTCATTATTCTTCTTTTTTACTGGCGTAGACACCGCTTACGCGATTATAGCCGAGTTAACCACAGCACGCCAGTCGTTTCTTCGCTACTTGGCGCCAATTAGACATTCCAAGCGATTCCAGGTCCTTCTCCACTTGGTCCTTCCAACAGAGTGGAGGTCTTCCTCTTCCTCTGCTTCCCCCGGCGGGAACTGCGTCGAATACTTTCAGAGCTGGAGTGTTTTCGTCATGACCAAGCCAGCGTAGCCGCTGTCTTTTAATTCGCTGAACTATGTCAATGTCGTCATATCTCATAGAGCTAATCGTTCCATCGAATGCGATATTCACCGTAGCCCACGCGCAAAGGACCATAAATCTTTCGCAGAACCTTTCTCTCGAGAACTCGCAACGTCGACTCATCAGTTGTTATCATCGTCCAGGCCTCTGCACCATATAGCAGGACGGGAATTATGAGTGACTTATGGAGTTTAGTTTTGTTCGCCAAGAGAGGACTTTACTGCTCAATTGCCTACTCAGTCCAAAGTAGCACCTGTTGGCAAGAGTTATCCTGCGTTGGATTTCTAGGCTGACAGTGTTGGTTGGGTTGATACTAGCTCTAAGATAGTGAGTGACGTGAGAGCCAAGTCGCGAGTGACAGGAGATATTTTGTCTTGCCCTGGTTCACCACCAGATCTACTATATTTGCTTTGCTTCCTTGTTCAGTCTGGAGAAGCAGAATTAACGGCGCGGGTGTTGAGGCCGATAATATCAATATCATCGGCATACGCCAGCAGCTGTACACTCTTATAAAAGATTGTACCTGCTAGATTAAGTTCTGCAGCTCGAATAATTTTCTCCAGCAGCAGATTGAAGAAGTCGCACGATAGGGAGTCGCCTTGTCTGAAACCTCGTTTGGTATCGAACGGCTCGGAGAGGTCCTTAACGATCCTGACGGAGCTTTTGGTGTTGCTCAACGTCAGTTTACACAGCGGTATTAGTTTTTCCTATAATCTACAAATTTCGTAAGCTCATCATGGTGTGAGGGCTTACAAAGTTTTTAAAGCTTGATCGACATAGAGAATTTAATACTCGAGCTAATCTAAATGGAAAAGCGTGTCTCAGTATATGCTGTACCTCTTTTGCTATCCCTTTGCTATCCCAATCAGTATTGATAGTTAAGAATTTAACAGGTGTTCCTAGAAAATTCTACCCCTTGGCCAATTGCGTTCGAGCTTACCGATAGAACTTTGGTAAGAGGTGTTTCTATGAGAGCACGCCGCAAACGTTATACTATATTTTCCCCTTTATCTCGAAGGTCTGAATATATTCCTTTTATTCAGAACTCAAAGTTATTCGTGGAGTTCAAAGATAATATATGTATAATTTGTGGTATTCTGGTTCGCCTAGTCGGTTTGTGATCTTCTGGTTAAAGCCTTAACGTTAAAGGCTATAAAAATAGATCCACGTGTATATCTAGATTTTGATCCATCATTTTGTATGACAGCTACCATATATGTGTATAAAAAGTATTGCGGTTTTATCGCTAGTTGGCGCTGAAAGCGCGTAGTTCTAGTTTTATTCGTCGCATCGGGTCATGCTATACCTTTTGGAAAGCTCATTTCACGCGCTAACACGTGTTTGATTGATTTTCGTTTCTTTTAAGTCGTTCGTGAATTATAGCGTCGCAAGCATGGAGCAAAATAAAGAGAAAATACGGCAAATTTTACAGTACTGCTACGATAAAGGCAAAAATGCATCTCAAGCCGCCAATAAAGTTTGTGCAGTTTATGCACCCGATACAGTTTCCATTTCCACCGCACAACAATGGTTTCAACGTTTTCATTCTTGGTCGAAAAGACCGGCATAGTAGTCATCAAACCGTTATAAACCATTTGAAGAAGCTTGGAGTCACTAAGAAGCTCGATATATGGGTGCCACACGAATTGATTCAATAAAAATACCGCAAGACATTTTTGACAACCCATTATTATAATGGTCTGATTTTAAAAATTCATTCGGATATTTTAACGTTAGATTTGCAGTATTGTCAAATAGAAAAGTTTTCTTTATAAGAACTTCTATTCGATTGTTCAGTTTGTATGACAGATGTTGCTATAGTGATTTGCTAACGGCGATGCCGACACATGACCAGCTTATTAGAGTGCAAAGGATGTGTGTAATATTTTAGAGCGATATCTCCAAAACTGAGCAACTTGTTTGCCTATATACAACCAGATAGAAGGAAATGGCTGAGTCTACTCATCATCACTCTGATGATAGATAAATGAACATATACATTATATAGGGTGTCCGACGGTTCTTTCTGAATGTTACAAACTTCGTGGCAAACATAATAAATTCTGTCCAGGGAATACAATTCAAAAGGTGCTGAAGTTTTTATTTAATTACGGTTGCATTTACGCTGTCAAATGCCTAATTCCATGTTAAAATTGAGTTTTTATATGCAAATATTCCCCAGCAGCACATACAAAAGACTCCGTCCAAATAATGCTTACTCGGACCACAAATCATTCTCTTGCATCCGCTTGTTTGGCTGTGAAGAGATTGTATTTAAATGAGGCAATCGACCAAGTGGCGAATTAGGGCCGAAACACGCAACGGGAAAAGTTTATCCCACAAAACGCAACAGTAACTATAATTGTAAAAAACAAAAATTGCAATTACAAGCCAGATAGCGATAAATGCAAAAGTGTCGGCCACGTTCATGCACTTTGGCAGAAAGTGTTGTTTGCAGTTGCGAAAATAATAAAAGTAATATAAACAAGAAAAAACGTTAACTTCGGCTGCACCGAAGCTAATATACCTTTCACAGGTGCATTTCTTTTAGTAACAACTTATGTGTCCAGTTTGTATGAAAGCTATATGCTATAGTAATCCGATCTGAACAGTTTTTTTTGGAGATTATGTATGTTATTACCTTAAGCAGTAATCCATGTCAAATTTCGTGAAGGTACATTGTCAAATGTGAAAGTTTTCTATACAAGAACTTGACTAAGATCGTTCGGTTTGTACGGCAGTTATATGCTTTAGTGGTCCAATATCGGCAGTTCCGACAAATTAGCAGCTTCTTGAAGAGAAAATGACGTTTGCAAAATTTCAAAACGATCTCTTAAAAACTGAGGGACCAGTTCGTATATATACAGACAGACGGACGGACGGACGGACAGCTCAACATACTTATAATTTATGTATATACTTTATAGGGTCTCCGACGCTGCCTTCTGGGTGTTACAAACTTCGTGACAAACTTAATATACACTGTTCACGGTATAAAAATAAAATAAAATAACAAAATGTTGGAAACTCAAGAAAAGCGGGAATCGGACTATCGGCTTTGGAGTGTGGAATACAGTTCGTAATTTGTATATTCCTCTTTGTCTGTCAGAACTTCTTCGTCGTTATCAACATCCACACTTCCGTTAGCCTCATGTCTTATGACTCATACAAACTAGTGCTGTCGCGCTATCTCTCTCCTTCTGTCTCGCGTACGGCAGAAAATTTTTAACTTTTTAATTACCGCAAAGCGAGAGTTTAAATTACATTTTTCCTCGATTTTTAGTGTTTGGTTTTGATTGGACTTGCTGCGCACTGTCCATTTTTTTCCTGCTTTAAGCGAGCGCTATCACTTCCTTAACATAATGTACTTGCCGGTCAACCTTGTCGAGTATTTGCACTTTCTCTTTACGCTCATTCCTGCCATTCAAAACAACTTAGTTACAAGTTAAAGCGAATTTGTTGTTGCTTTTTTTTTGAGTTTTATTTTCCTTTATTTTTTATTGCTTCTGCGTTTAAAAGTAGCGTAGTGTACACTTTGCTGAAAATTATTTTTCAAAAATCTTGGAACGCTACATGCAAGTTTACAATCCGTGGATATACTTTTGGTATCGGCTCTAAGATTGTCCTAGTCGTCTCAGCCTCCATCTCAGTAGCTGTTTACACTTGCGAACATAGTTAGGCCATTTCTTCGCTAATGTGCTATTGTTGTTGTTTTCTTTTCATAATTTTACTATCCTTTTGGCAGTGTGTTGGAAATTAATTATGTCGATGAAGTGAAAATTGCACTTATGTGATTGAACGGACGCAGTTGTGAGTTATATGCGCGTGTATATATGTAGTAAACTCGGCTAACGGCTGTATTGAGTTGCGTTGAGCTAAGCCCAAAGGAAATGTTTTGCTAATGGCCTTAGCCGATAGCTATTTGAGAACTTAATTTATTTGAAGTTGTTGTTTTTGTTGGGGCTGTGGCATGAACGCAGTTGCTTTGCTGTAAGGTTTGAGAAAGTGGTTATAGAGAAAGTAACATACTATTATATTAAGCAATGTTCAAGTAAACCCTTATTGTCGTTTTTTGCTGGTGACGGAAGTAGAGTTCCTGCAATTTTTAATATATAATAGAACGAGGTAAAATCATAACAGTAAAAAACAAAATATTATAGAAAAGAACTGAATTTAAAATAAAAAGAATGCTATAAAAAATAGTAGGTAATAATAGAAATAAAATATGAAAAGTATTATAAAATAAAATAGAATAACAAATAACAAATTTTATACCTACTTTATTATTTTTTAATTATTATTTTTTTTTTAGTTTAAATGCTGAAGAGGCTTAGGAACTATTTGTATCTAACGGAACTTATTTAGATTTTACTAAAATAACAGATGGAGAATGCAGTCATGTGTAGAAGTTCACGCAAGTGAGGAAAGTTCTCTGATTGTCATACACTTGGGAGTGGCCAGAAATGATTCTTTTATATATGATTTAATCAACTCACGACTTCCGGCCCTAGACCAAGTATCCTCTGGGTAGCCTTAGAAAATCCGTTTAACGGCGAGCTAAAGTGAGAAAGCGAAACATCACTTCCACAGAGTCGTGCGCTGGGTTTGGGACCCGCCACGTAAAAAATGCACCCAATAAAAAATAACAATCAGCCTCGGACGAAAGACCCCCTTTTATGACGACCATGGCAAACAAATTAAGGATTGCGATTTAAGTACATCCACCTGGAATGTGCGGTCTCTTAATTGGGAAGGTGCCCCTGTCCAGCTGGTAGATGTTGTGGTTAAAGTGAAGGCTGACATCACCGCCGCCCAAGAAACGCGATGGACGGTGCAAGGACTAAAGCAGTAGGTTCTTGTGGCATTTACTACAGTGACCATATAAAGGAACGAAAATACGGTGTGGTATTCGTGATGAGAAAGAACCTCTAACGCGGTGTTCGGACTTTCACTCCGGTGGATGAACGCCTAGCTACAATCCGAAGCAAATCGAACTTCTTCAACATATCACTGATTTGCGCCCACGCTCCAATGGAAGAGAAGAACGATGTGACCAATGATGTCTACGAGCGCTTAGAGCGCTCCTATGAGAGCTACACTCGCCACGACTAAATCGTCCTTGGCGACTTTAACGTCAGGGTGGGCAAAGAAGGTATCTTTGGAACAACGCTCGGTAGCTTCAGCCTCCTGGGGTGGAATTTCAAGCTCCTTACGAGGAGCTTGACAAGCTGGCCGACAGGGGTAATGCTCGAAAATTCTATGAAAAGATGCGGCAACTAACAAAAGGTTTCCAAACCGGAGCATTCTCTTGTAGGTTACAAAGTGTCGACCTAGTGGCTGATGATGAGAGAGTGCTAAAATTATGGATGGAGCACTACACCAACATACTGAACGGCAGAGAAAGTGTAACATCTGAAGATGGCGAACACGTATCCCCAATCGATGACGATGGAACAGATTGCTCGACAATGATGAATAGAAATTTCTCGCTAGGAGAACAAAAAAACTAAATAACTTAAAAGGACGTATCAAGCGTAGTGTGCGACAAAATTAAACCCAATAATCTGGTTGGACCTTATCAGTGTGGCTTTGACCTGATAAATCAACAACCGACCAGTATTCACCATGCGCCAAATTTTGAAAAAGACCCGTGAGAAGAGAATCGACATACACCACCACTTCGTCGATTTCAAAGCTGCTTTCGACAGCACAATAAGGAGCTCCCTTTATGCCGCGATGTCTGAATTTGGTATCCCCGCAAAACTAATACGGCTATGTAAACTGACGTTGAGCAAGACAAAAAGCTCCATCAGGGTTTGGAAGGACCTCTCCAAGCCGTTCGATACCAAACGAAGTTTCAGACAAGGCGACTCCCTAGCGTGCGACTTCTTTAATCTGCTGCTGGAGAAAATAATTTGAACTGCAGAACTAAACAGAGAAGGTACCATCTTCTATAAGAGTGTATCATCGGCCTCAACACCCGCGCCGTTAGTTCTGCTTTCTCCAGACTGGAAAAGGAAGGAAAGCAAATGGGTCTGGCAGTGAACGAGGACAAGACAAAATATCTCCTGTCATCAAACAAACAGTCGTCGCACTTGCGACTTGGCTCTCACGTCACTGATGAGAGTCATAACTTTGAAGTTGTTGATAGTTTTGTATATTTGGGAACCAGCATAAACACCACCAACAATGTCATCCTGGAATTCCAAAGCAGGATAATTCTTGCCAACAGGTGGTACTTCGGACTGAATAGGCAATTGAAAAGTAGAGTGCTCTCTCGACGAACAAAAACCAAACCGTATAAGTCACTCATAATTCCCGTCTTGCTATATGATGGAGAGGCCTGTACGATGACAACAACTGTTGAGTTGACGTTGCGAGTTTTCGAGAGAAAAGTTCTGCGAAAGATTTACGGATCTTTGCGTGTTGGTCACGGCGAATATCGCATTCGATGGAACAATGAGCTGTACGAGATATACGACGCCATTGACATACTTCAGCGAATTAAAAGACAGCGGCTACGCTGGCCAGGTCATGTTGTCCGGATGGATGAAAACACTCCAGCTCTGAAAGTATTCGACGCAGTACCCGCCGCGGGAAGCAGAGGAAGAGTAAGACCTCCACTCCGGTGGAAGGACCAAGTGGAGAAGGACCTGGCTACGCGTGGAATATCCGATTGGCACCACGTAGCGAAAAGAGGAGACGACTGGCGCGATGTTGTTATCTCGGCTATAATCGCGTAAGCGGTGTCTACACCAATTAAGAAGAAGAAGAAATGGTTTAGGTATTAAAATCGTTGGGGGAATTCAGACCGATAATCTGGTAATTAGTTAGTTGCTACTTCGTTAAAACACTTAACTGGGATCACACTTTTTCTCGATCTCCGTAGTGTGGTAAATTTTGTTCAAAACGATCTGATTAAATTTTTTAAGTATTTAAGAAAAATGTTTCTAAAATTATTTTGTAGGGAGCATAAAAAACAAAATTAACGTAAAAAACTACGGAATAACGACTAACGAGATGACAAAGCTGATGTGAATATCCCTATTAAAAATAAGTTGAGTATCTAAATTGCCAGTTCTTTGTAAGCATTACTTGGTGGTCCCACTTTAATCAATAACCGCAAAAGCGTGGCCTCAGCTGAAAAGTTTTAAAAACACGGATATTCGTTAAAATAAACCATATTATATCCTCTTTTGAGCAGAGAGGTGACCTTAAAAAAACCATCCCACACATTAATAGTTCAGGCAAATTGGCGTCGTGGTGTTTTATTACATTTTTGGTTTATTATAAATAGTTTCTGGTTTAGCTGCGAATTTTCGAATGTGATGGGGTAATTTTTTTGCTGTTATTGTACGTTGTTGAACACAGAGTCATTAAAAATGCTAATTAGTAAATTGCATGAAATTGAATACAATAATGTGACCTGTTGAAAAAGAAATTCGAAATAGAGAAATGGGACTTTAAGCTAATATTCCTGTAGTTTTGTGTTTTCTTTTAACTAAAACTAAGCTAAACTAACTACTAAGCTAAACTATTCGTTAACAATTTTTGATTTCTGATAGAGATATTTGATTACAGAGAAAAGTTGCACATGAAAGCGAACTAGATGACCTGCCAACCTTTCCACTATGGTTCCTAGGACCACATTTTCTGGCCAAAATTCAAATAACTGTAATATAGTTTTGAAATTTGCATATATATAGTAAATAGGGTTTATAGAAAGAATGGGAGTGTTTATAAAGCCGCCACGCGCATCTATCTAATATACAGTGACTCAAACAAATGACCCCGAGGGGAATATTTTGCCATAGCAAGAATACTTTCCTTTCGAATTTTTTTTAAGTTTTTTATTAAAATATAATTCAACACAAATAGCGCAAATCAACGTTAGACATTCTGCACAAATTTTCAAAAAATTCGATGAGTTTTCCCAAAATTTTGAACCTTGTATTTAGAGCTTTAAAACAAATTGCGAGTACGCAGCCCAATGAATTTTGGTATAAGGAAGTACACGTTTTCGTCGGCTCAGACTGGCAATGATTTTAACAATATTTTTGAAAATTTTTTTCGTATAACAAATAAATTTTTTTAAATTTTCGTTGATTTGTAATAATTATCGTATATTCTCTTGAAAACTGCATTCGTTTTTGTTTTTTTATGCATTCGTCGAGGCTAATGCTAGAAATTAAAGGATCTGATGTGTCAAAAGCTCTATTAATCACATCAGTTAGATTGCTAATTCGGCTGTTTTTCCAAGCATGATGTACCCTATCCGATTTATAAATTTTATTTCGCGATTCTGAGGCTTCTTCACCAAAATAACCAATTGGAAGTACCATGTTTTCGATGATCTTTTTGGAGTGAACTAAGACTTTGTGCACAGTTGCTGTCATAGGGCACCAGGGATATTTTTGCATTATAAGTTCGGCGGTCCGGAAGCAGAATAATTCAAACTTTGGAAGTTGGCAAGATAAACATATTAATATTATCTTTAAATTGTATATAAGTTCCTTGTTTACACCAATAATTTCAATAATTACATGTAAACCGAGACGTGTCCAAAACAAACATTGAATATTCTTTTTTTCTTCTGCGACGATGTATTTATCTGATTCATTACATATTTGCCACTTTTTTAAATTTTTTTTATAAATTAAATGAAGTAAAAAAATTAAAATAACCGTATCCAACAATGTAGAGGAGAAATTCCGTACTTTAAATTACTTGATTTCGGTTTGAATTTCTCTGATTTAAGATTTGTTTCATTTAAAAAATCCTTAGGAGTAGCACCGCATATAGGACAACATTGAGATGCTTTTGTTCCGGTTCACACATTTAACACTTTTCCATCAATTGCCGTCAAATACAACCTATAATTTATTTCAATTGTTTTCTCATCGTCAATTTTTATTTTAAATACCTCTAATTTGTCCAGTTCCGCTTTAATATCGTTGTTTTCTTTAGTTATTGTTTCTTTAGTTTCTTTAATATACTCAAGTTTTAAAGGACGACAAAATCGTATAGACTATGGTGTCCGATTGTACCACAAAATTGTGCCGTTTTCGTCACTCATACGCAATGGAGTAATTGTAGTGGCAAGAAGCGATGAATCAATTTGATTTGATTCAGTTGAATATTTCTTCTTGAAATTAGAATGACTTGTACTGCTGTCAAATCCATAGTTTACAATTAACTCCACTTTCAAAAAGGTTTCTTTCCTATCCTCCATCATCGCGACCATAACATCTCTTTGTAGTATACTAAGCCTCTCTGCTGTGTGTTCAAGCAATCTTTTCAAAGGAACTTTTGCCAAATTTTCGTTAACTACTATTTCCTTCGGTCTGCATGCAGATTTCTTACTTGATACTTCTTTGTAAGAAGGAAAGATATCACAATTTCGACTAAGACTTTCTGCTCGAATATTTATATATTGTTGTTTGGTAAAGCTATTTTCCAACAAGAAAGCCAACCCCTCTTCAGCAGACATGCGAATTGGGCATTTCTCGTCGGTTTTATTTTCTAATAGTTTTCTTATTTTAGACATTTCATTCGAGTTGTTTAAAGTCCTTTTTAAAGTTACAGCCAAATCTATTTAACCTCTTTTACGGGCAGCCGTAGACGCAGCAGACACCATTAAGTCAATATTGTCGCTTAGCTGTTTCGATAATTCCGCAGCTTCTCTTCTTTGCGTTCTTGCAGATTTTTCATTAAATGTAAGGGATTTACGGCCTACTTTTGATGTGCTTGGTATAGAATATGACAACTCTGGTTTCATTATTTCGGTTTTTGTTAAAAGCCAGTTTGCATTTTGTTTCAAAAATACATCTACCGCCGATAGCTTTTTCCCCATCTGTCATTAATATATTTACATATAATTCTATTTTTTCCCTTTAAATAGATAGTGTATTCATCGGAAATGTCAATTGCAATAACGTTTTCTAACAAAAAATTTATTATTATTATTACATTTATTAGGAAAAATATACAGGCTATTAAACCTAATGATAAGGAGGAGTGCGAGCAGATTTTGCCATCGACTCCGATATTATAACAAATCTATATTATATCATATTATGTATGTTACATTCCACTAGAAAATTATAAGTATATGTAATTTTTTCAAAAGATGGTGTTTTTAACAGTGTTTGATATTGAGCAGAAATGAAGTGTTTATGCCTAATACACTCTAAAGCTGGACAGGTGCGTAAGATGTGATCCACGGATAGTGTGTTGGAGCAGAAGGGGCAAGATGACTTAGGATTTCCGGTGAGTAGGTGCTGATGTGTGATTTGTGTATGGCCGATTCTTAAACGTGTAAATACGGTTGCTTGCAGTCGAGATATGTTGCTAGGGTAGTAAATTTTATTTCGAAGTGGGTTGAAGTTTTTATACGGGTGTTCGAAATTCCTCCAGTCCGCGCGTCTTCTTTCCTGTACCTGCTTTTGTAACAGTTTTCTAAGATCATTTTCGTCATGTAGCTCATGGAGAAGAGTCGGTGCTGACTCAAAGTACTTAGCGGCATTGTCTGCATGCTCGTTCCCAGCAATTCCGACGTGGCCTGGTACCCAGAGCAAAGCTATTTTTCGTTTGTTTTTGATGCATATATCTCGAATTTTTGATAGTATTGTAGAGTTATTGCGTATATTACGGATTGCATTTAAACAAGAAAAGCTGTCAGAGCAGATTACGAACTTGCCTTTTTGTCGGGTGGTATATTCTAAAGCTTTGTGGATGGCGAAAGCCTCGGCAGTGAAAACAGATGAATGAGAAGGAAGAATTCCGCCGGTAATGATTGTCCCATTGGATGACTCCGAAAGCTGTACTTGTTGCTTTGGAGCCATCAGTATAAATAGCCGAAAATTTTTTACACTTGTATTCGTTAGCGATTTCAAGAAAATATTGTTGGAAGGTGGCATTATTGGTGTTCAATTTTTTGAAATTATGCAATGAGGTATCTATAGTGACTCCGTTTATTAGCCATTCCGGTTGAACGTTGATTTTGCTCGTCTTAAATGGTAGAAGTATGTTTATGGCTGTGCCATACCCAAGGCAGCGTTGAAGCGTGGATTTAAGCTGGAATTTTTTTTTGTGTCTTGCGGCTTTTCTAAGCATTTTATGAAGATCAGCGTTCGGCGAATTCAGCAGTTTTGGAAGTAGTTTGACCGTCGTTTCGTAAATTCTCTCTTTTATTGATGGTAGACCACCTTCACCCAAGATTCTTTTTACTGGTGATGTAGGAAACGCATTTATGCTACGGCGAATCGCAGCATGGTATGGAGCCTCCAATTGCTTTATATTTGTGTTGGCATACCATCCATAAATCGGTAAACCATAACCGACTTTAGAGAGTATTATAGCTCTTGTAATATTAATTAGAGTATTTGTATGTATAAATGAACGCTTACTAGATAAGTATTTAATTATATTGAGCCTTTTGAAAAGGTTTTTTCGAAGACTAAGGCATTGGTTTTTAAAATTGAATTTGTTGTCAAAAAAAATTCCTAAGATTTTTAAGTTATTAACAGATTCTATTGCAGTGTTATCAAATATAAGTTGAGGATAATTACAATTTTTCTTTTTGCAAATATGTAGTAATTAACATTTTGAAATGGAGATAGATGCTCCGGTGCGGGCACCCCATTTTTTAAATTCTAAAAGTATTTTTTGAAAAGCTTCGTTAATTTTCAGTGGGTCTTTTAAATTAGTATAAATAATAGCGTCATCCGCGTACAAAGTTAGCTTAATGTTCTTAATATTTAAACAAATGTCGGTAAATTTATCAAAAGCAATAATAAATAAAATTACAGAGAGCGGGGAGCCTTCTGGTATACCATTTTTAAGGGAATTTACATTGGAAAATATATTATTGACTCGAACTCGAAACTGACGATGTGTCATGAAGGCCTTTATCATCATAAAAGCTTTAGGACCAACCTTCCAGGCTGCGAGTTGGCTCAGCACTGCGTGAAGTCCTACGCGATCGAACGCTTTTTCGAAATCGGTGGACAAGATTGTGGCATGGGTTTTGGTTGCAACAGTATTAGAAACAAAATGCTGTAGCTGGATAAGTGAGTCAATAGTACTGCGCTTGTTCCTAAATGCGGTTTGATTTTGCTTGATGTGCTTGTTTTTTGTAACGAAGCAAATCAATCTTTTTGCAATGATTTTTTCGAAAATTTTGATGAGGCAGGATAGCAAAGAAATTGGTCTGTATGAAGAAGGCAAGTCGGCAGGCTTATTTGGTTTAATAATGGGTATGACCGTCGCTATTCTCCAAGGGTGTGGGTATGAACCTTTTTCAAAAATGCTATTATATAGTGAAAGTAGTCTTTGTTTGGCTATTGGGGGCAGATTTGAGAGCATGGGGTACGGTATGCGATCGATACCCGGTGTTTTGCCTTTTGCGTGTTGAAGTGCTGATATCAATTCACAGAGTGTGATTTTATTTTCTACGCAAGTCGCAGACACAGACAGACCTTGTGGGGCGTACACCATGGAAAGCCAGTGTGTCTTTTCCCTGACATATTCCTCACAAAAATTGTCATCGTTGGAGTATCGAGCCCAAAGTTGAGCGAATGTATCAGCGATTTCTTCAGAGTTGGTCAGGACTTTATTGTTTATTTGAATAGCTGTGACAGGAGTGTGGGGAATGTCAGACCAAATCCTTTTTGGGGTTGAAGAAGGATTAATTTGTGAGGTAAAAGCTTCGAAACTTCTCGTCTTAGCAGCCTTAACCGCTTTTTTAAAACACGCGTTAGACTTTTTGTAGTTGGTAAGGTTGGTGTCGGACATAGAATTTTTGAAAACCTTCCAATATTTATTTTTCTGGTCACGAAGATATTTAAGATCGGCGTTCCACAAAATTGGAAAGTCCTTAGCAAGCTTCTTTTTAGATTGGGGTATCGATTTGTTGGCTGCAGAGCGTATGATTTTGGTGATAGAGGCACTTTCTTGATTGATATTGTCGATTGGCGAGCTTTTTATATTTTTTGTGATCTCTGCTTGAAATACATCCCACTTAGCGAAGTCTGTTTTGAATATGGGGCGGTGGTTATATTTGATAGGGTGGAGGTTGGTTTGAACAGTGATAGAGATCGGGAAATGGTCGCTGCCTTTCAGATCAGTGGAGATATCCCATTTAATTCTGGGAGAAAGTTGATGGGAAGCTAAAGACAAGTTGACGTAAGTTAATGTTGAATGGGTTGAAAAATGAGTAGGGGATCCATTACACCAAGTGATGATTTAATATGAAATTTTCAATTATTGATCCTCTGGCATTAGATTTTTGTGAGCACCACAGATGGTTCCAGGCATTAAAGTCGCCAGTCCACAAAATGGGAGTGGGTAATTGCTGAAATAAGTTTCTTAAGTCGGTTTCACTGAAAACTTGCTGGGGGTGGATGTATGTACTTGCTATACCAAATGGCAAGTTCAGATTTAATTTTAGTGCTATGGTTGACAGAGATGAAGTTATATTTATAACTTCATGTGAAATGTATCTTTTTATTAGGATACCAACACCTTGTTTGTTAGTTTGGATGTTATTTAAGTTAGAGAAATAGCCTAAGTACTGTTTGGGATAAAAGGCATTGGATATTGGTGTTAGTGGGATATGTGTCTCTTGCATACATATTACGTCTGGTCTTTTCTCTTTGATAAGCAATTGCAGCTCGTGATAGTTGTTGGAATACCCGTTTATATTCCACTGGAGAATTTTTAACGTCTTAAAACTTAATCAAAGTAAAAGGAGAGGCAAATATGTATTTATTAGTGATTATTAGTTGTTTTTTTTTCTTTTTATTCCATTTCGTTATCAGACGTATTCTGGTTTATAGTAGCAGCTAATACTTGGAAGAGTGATGGGAGAGGTTGGAAGAGTGACAGGAATTGTGGGGAAAAGGAATGTGAATTTGATGAAGAGAAATGATTGCAATTGTAGTTAGTGTCTGTCTCGATACGATCAGTGAGATTAAGTTGGAATTCGGAAGTCGGAGAGTTAAAAGTTAAGTTGTGTTTGTTAGTATTTTGTGTTGTGGGAATATTATCGTTTGCTTTTGCTGTTTTGTTTGATTTAACTATATGGGAGTCAGAATAATTAATTTGTTCAATGGGGGCAATTTGATTGGAAGAGGAATTGGAATTTTCAATACTCGTATCTATGGTTGCTTCTTCGTAGTTTTTGTTGTAGATACTATTTGAGTTTTTAATGCTCTGTGAGTAAGTGGGAGAGCTTTTATTGTTTGTTGTAGCTGCTGTCATTATTAAATTTGTTTTGCTAGTATTTGCGCTCGATGCAATGCCGGCGTAGGAGCAACTGGGTGAATTTGTTATATTTAGTTGTTGTTTGTGCTTTTTTATAGCTTCTCCCATTGAGCATTTGTCTATCGTTTTATTTTTATTATCTCTTTGGCTTGTAGAAATTTCGGACATTCTTTGGAAGAGGAGTGATGTGGCTGTGCGCAGTTAGCACAGAAAGTGCGTTCACAGTCAGATGGGGAATGGGGAGGTAGGGAACAATTTGCACAAAGAGGTGACCGTTTACAATTGTTTTTCGTATGCCCATGGAGCTGGCAAGATTTGCAGCGCATGGGGAGTGGTATATATTGGCGAACCAAAACTTTGCACCAAGCAATGTCGATCTTACTGGGACGATGGTAAAGATTAAATGTGAGTAACACGACTCCGGAAGGTGAAGGTTACCGTCGAAAGTTTTTTAAACTTGTATGCTGCTACAACTCCTTGGGAGCTTAATTCCTTAACAATTTCTTCTTCAGCTACCTTGTTAAGAAATGGGGCAAACACTGTTCCTTTCACGTAGTTTAGCGATTCGTGTAGCTTGGCTGAGATAGAGCACACATTTTCGAGTTGTTTTGCTTTTATAAACTTTTCGGCGATTTTATTGCTTTTTACAAGGATAAGTAATTTTCCATCACGAAGAGTAGAAATGGAGTGAACCTCACTACTAATTTGTTTGATACCACGATGAATTGCAAAGCACGAGTAAGATGAAATAGGCTTGGAGGGATCAGTTGATTCAATCACGACAAATTTTGGATCATTCACTTTAGTTTCAGGCAGAAAGGAAAAATCGGTTTGAAGGGCACTTGAACCACTTTTGTTTTTCTTTCTTTTGGTCCAGTATCTAATAACGCAAATCGATTTGCGTTAATGTTTGGTGGCCCCGGGGCCATGGTGCACGTGTTTTTAAAGTTCACGTAAACAACAGTATGAGAAAAAAAGAGAAAAAGCGGATAGGCTGAGCTGAGAAAGAAAGAAATCAAAAAAAAACTCCGTACGCGCAAAAACAAACGTCTAATCTGCAAGAGAGTTAGTCGATGACTGTAACAAAAAACAAGAAAAAACGTTAACTCCGGTTGCACCGAAGCTAAATACCCTTCACAGGTGCATTTCTGTTAGTAACTATGTGTCCAGTCTGTAAAGAAGCTATATGCTATAGTAACCCGTTCTGAACAAGTTTTTTAGAGATTACATTGTTGCCTTAAAAAATAATCTAACCAAATTTCGTGAATATATCTTGTCAAACGTGAAAGTTGTCCATACAAGAACTTGATTTCGATCGATCAGTTTGTATGGCAGCTATATGCTATAGTTAACCGATCTGAACAATTTTCTCGGATATTACATTTTTGCCCTAGAAAATAATCTATACCAAATTTGGTGAAGATACATTGTCAAATGCGAAAGTTTTCCATGTGAGAACTTGATTCCGATCGTTCAGTTTATATGGCAGCTATATGTTATAGTGGTCCGATATCGGCCATTCCGACAAATGAGCAGCTTCTTGAAGAGAAAATGACGTTTGCAAAATTTCAAAACGATATCTTAAAAACTGAGGGACTAGTTCGTATATATACAGACAGACGGACAGACGGACAGACAGACGGACATGGCTAAATCGACTCAGCTCAACATACTGATCATTTATATATATACTTTATAGGGTCTCCGACGCTTCCTTCTGGGTGTTACAAACATCGTGACAAACTTAATATACCCTGTTCAGGGTATAAAAAAAACTGCTGTCTGTCTAAGGCACGTGTTTGCCTCCTCCTTCCATACTTCAAATAAATCAGCAAATCGCGCGGTGTAGTGGTCTAAGAAAAATGTGAATTATTCAAAAATCGCAAAAAAGAGCAAAATAAGTTTTTGCTCATAAACTCCAAATTGAGTTATTTATACAATCACAAAGTACCAAGACTACCAACTGCTACCAATTTTTTAAGCTCTACGTAAATTTGAAAAATATTACTTAAGCCAAAGTTAATATTTAAATAAATTTTTTTCAAACTTAACAACAGTTGAATGTATTAATATTCGAGAAACAAAATATAATTACCTTTATTGTTAGTTTCCATTTTTTTCTTTTAGTTAATTTTAATTTGTTTATAAAATATTCAGTTTTGAGTTTCAGCCAAATTTCACCACTTGTAAAGGGTGATTTTTTAAGAGCTTGATAACTTTTTTAAAAAAAAAACGCATAAAATTTGCAAAATCTCATCGGTTCTTTATTTGAAACGTTAGATTGGTTCATGACATTTACTTTTTGAAGATAATTTCATTTAAATGTTGACCGCGGCTGCGTCTTAGGTGGTCCATTCGGAAAGTCCAATTTTGGGCAACTTTTTCGAGCATTTCGGCCGGAATAGCCCGAATTTCTTCGGAAATGTTGTCTTCCAAAGCTGGAATAGTTGCTGGCTTATTTCTGTAGACTTTAGACTTGACGTAGCCCCACAAAAAATAGTCTAAAGGCGTTAAATCGCATGATCTTGGTGGCCAACTTACGGGTCCATTTCTTGAGATGAATTGTTGTCCGAAGTTTTCCCTCAAAATGGCCATAGAATCGCGAGCTGTGTGGCATGTAGCGCCATCTTGTTGAAACCACATGTCAACCAAGTTCAGTTCTTCCATTTTTGGCAACAAAAAGTTTGTTAGCATCGAACGATAGCGATCGCCATTCACCGTAACGTTGCGTCCAACAGCATCTTTGAAAAAATACGGTCCAATGATTCCACCAGCGTACAAACCACACCAAACAGTGCATTTTTCGGGATGCATGGGCAGTTCTTGAACGGCTTCTGGTTGCTCTTCACCCCAAATGCGGCAATTTTGCTTATTTACGTAGCCATTCAACCAGAAATGAGCCTCATCGCTCATCGGACACGGACGCGAAACACATTTCGAACCGAACACTGATTTTGGTAATAAAATTCAATGATTTGCAAGCGTTGCTCGTTAGTAAGTCTATTCATGATGAAATGTCAAAGCATACTGAGCATCTTTCTCTTTGACACCATGTCTGACATCCCACGTGATCTGTCAAATACTACTGCATGAAAATCCTAACCTCAAAAAAATCACCCGTTATAAGCAAATAGGCAAAGTTACAATTCAACTGCTGACCACATAACTGTAAACCGATTAAAGGGAAAACAAAATATGCAATTAACTCATGCGAAGTATCAGCTTAGTGATGGTAAAAAAACTGAGGAAAAATCGGAACTTTTAAAAATCGATTTTGGCCAGAAAATGTGGTCCTAGGAACCATAGTGCATTCGTTGCTTTTTGAATGATATTGGGGTATTTTAAGTTTTCTACGAAGTTTGTAACATCCAAAAAGAGTCGCCGAAGACGCTCAAAAGTATATATATTACTATGAGCAAAAAATAATAAGACATTGTTCATAATTTTAAAATTTTTAGTTTATTCTTCAAAATCGATATCGTCTTTTCAAAGTAATACCCTTTGACCCCAATACACTTGTACAAACGTTTTTGACAATTCTCGAAACAGTCAATTTGCGGAAGAGCATTTAATGAGCGTAGTGATTCATAGCATTTCCCGGAGCGGTCGTTTCGCTCGTCCTCTTTTCACGAGTAGCTTAAGGAGTATTCATCGTCGACAGCTTGGGCGGTCGGAATGAATTCGGAGTGCACCACACCTCGATAATAGAAGAAAACTGTAAAATTACCTTTTTTCTGGTTTTGACCAGCTTTGACGTGTTCTTTTCGGCTTCGACTCACCTTTGGTACGATATTCGGCTGATTAAACGTCTGTTTCCAGGTGATAAGAGTAGATTTCATCGCCGTTAATAATATGTTACATTATATCCTGGTAGTCGGAAAGCTTTCAGAAACGTTAACGCGACACTGCTTTTGGAAAAAAGTTTAATGATTTTGGAACCAATCGTGCTTTCTATTTTTCTAGGCACAATTGATCTTTCATAATGGTTTTACTGATCCTTTCCATATTCCAACTATGCCATCAAGATTTCTGTCTGTTAGTCGTCGATTTTTAAGCACCAATTCCTTTGTTTCGTTGACGTGTTGATCATCAGTTGATGCTAATGACCATCCTGGACGTGGGTCGTCGTCACACATTCTCGAACCTCATTAAATAATTTATACCAAAAAATAATTTGTATCAAAAACACTTCTCTTCGACGTTCTGAACGTTTCGGCACCCAAAATTTAATCCCGCACACAAATTTTAATGGAACTTCTTTGTTGAATAATTTCACTCATCATAAAAATCGTCGAAAGCACATTACATTTTTGAGAAAGACAACCGTATCATAAACACTACTGAATATTTTGATTTGGTAATCGACATAGAATATTTTAAATAATTTAAATTTTAGTTTCCGCCAAAGAATTTCATTTTAATTTTTGAAAGTTAATTTCATGCCAAATAAATAATATTTTATATTTATCTTTGATACATTTTAATAATACTACCATTTAACAATATTTTTAAAGGTTTGTACCTCCTCTTTATACACCCTTTATGAGTACAATCGGTGTAATAGAACTATAAGCACATATGTATAATGACAAATCTCGAAGCCAATTAGAGCCCACCAAAAAATAAATACAATACTACATCATTGCAGGAACAACGAATGCACAAAAAGTATAAATATAAAAATTAAACACTTGTTGCGAGTGTAATTCCGTGCGTATGTGCTTTTTTTTAATGTAATTAAAGTAAATGTAAGCCTAACAATGAATAAAATATCAATAATTCAGGTAATTGGCATTATGGTGCTGATATTTATGGTTTGCTCAGCTGCTTTCTGTTGTTGTTATTGGCATTGAAACCATACCCACAAAACGTCATTAACCTATAAAGTACCATAACTAAGCATTACATTAAGAAATAAATCTGTAATTTGATACACAGGGTCGCAGTGGCAAGAATTGCTCTGGGCAAAATTTTTTGAAAAAGTGGGCCTGGCCCGGAACTCTAGCAAGTTTAATGTACATATCCCCTAAACCGCTCATGCTAGAACACTAAATTATGAGAAGGCTTTATGAGAACTGGTGTAAAAATTGGACGATGGGTGTGGCACCGCCCACTTTTTGGTGAAATCCCATAGGTACCGAATATCTAGGCCTCGGTACCTATAGTTGCCTTCGGTGAAAAATGTTGGTCAATGTTTGATATACTATATACAACTGAAATTAAGGGATAATCCTTCTCTGTATATCTGTATGTCAAAAATGGGTTGAATTGGACCAATACTTCCCTTAGTCCCATATACATAATAATATAAAGATTTTGGCACTTCGCGGTGACTTTGTAACGCATATGTATATCGGTCAATATATGAGTTATCCCAATGAAAATTAAAGAGCGTGTTTTACTCATAACAGTGTATCATTGTACCTAAAATAGATAAATTTGAGCGAAAACCAGGCCTAGCCCCTATATAACTAATATCAGGATTATCGAACATCCAGCTGATTTTACTCTATATGATTAGTTTTACACCTTAAAGTATTTCCTTAACTTTGATCCTTGTTAATTGCAAGAGTACAAAATGTTCGGTTATACCCGAACTTAATTGTTATTCATTCATTCCTTTGTTTGCTGTTTTTTTGTTTTGGTTAAAAATATATATACTGTGAGCGTCAAAAGTGAGTCAACACCTATGGAAAGTTTGGTTTTCGTATAATTACAAGCTCAAATTGAAAAACACATCAATTCTAATTATACAAGTAGTTAATAATGATACGAAACTCGCGGCACTTACCTCGCAATGTAAAATTAAGATACGCAACGAAATTATAAAATGGTACGGAGGAACGTAAGGTGACTATCCGAGTTCGCGGTCGAAATCAAAAAATGACTGGTGGCTTGTCCGTCGGGCCCTTTTCGTGATATTGGTATTGTGTGCGTGGGATGTGAAATGTGATGATGATGTGGAGTGAAATGAAGATGTTGTGTGGAATGATGATGTGGTGAATGTAATGTGTGTGGTGTGGAAGTGTAATATTGTGAGGGGGGTCTGAGAATCATTTAGCCATCCCGGCCCCCCTAGGCAGCTGATTAGCCTAGGAGTCGCTGCAGCTGCTGCAGCGTTGCCACGACGCTGCAAAGACCCGTAGATCGCCGTGGTTGGGGTCTAGGCCGACGATGCCGAATAGACATTCCAACCCGCTGATGCACTCGCGTTATGGGCTGATGCCTTGTTACGTGGCTGCGAGGTATAGCTGGCCCATAATCGTCGCGCATCGCGGTGCGATGTAGCAGCGTGTGATGCGGCCGGTTGCAGATTTGGCACAGACCCCTCGACTCACACTCTTGCAACCTATGCGTCCGCGATAGGCAGTTCAAACAGTGCCCATATGCCTGGGCAACTTGCTGCCGTTGTAACGGTCGCAGCCCTCTAAATATCCCACAATGGTGCAGGCGATGTGGGCGTCGACATAGGGGTCATCTTATGCGATGCCCGTCCGGGACCCGTGATTAGCAGCTGGCTGTTGCCGGTGCTGTTGCATCGGCAGCTCGGGGCGCTGGGGTAGGCCTGGTGCGTTGCACGCTGGTAACCGTCCGAACGGTTGGCGTGGCTAATACTTGGGTATCTACGTCCATGGTAATCCATGTATAAAGGAGATTGTTAATTATAAATCTGTCATATAATTAGATATGGCCAATCGTGCCACGATATGTGGCAGGAATGGGTCGTCGTATTGATCGACCATTTTTTGTTAGTTTTTGGTGGTTTGTTATCCTTTGACGGTTTGTTATTTTTTAACGGTTTGTTATTGGCGTATTTGTGGGTTTCATTTGATTAGCTTATTGTGTCGCGATAATATCGGGTTTTTTTGCAGTTTTCGGACTCGCGGTTGTCGGGAATTGGCAGAAAGCACAACTTCACGAGCGGTCTGGTTAGCGTTCCGTTTTGTGTACGGAGATCAACGATTCGTATGTGACTGTCGGAGTCGTGATGTAGCTTCTCTATGCGGTCAAGCCGCCACTTGGTAGGGGGTAGACAATCACCATGAATGAGGACACAGTCTCCAAGTTTAGGCGCTTGTTCAGGAGTCTTCCAACGGTATCTTTTGTGGAGATCCTTTATGTACTCGTCCTTCCATCTGCGGCTGAAATCATGATGGAGAATTTTAATTCGTTCCCATCGATTTAATAGGGATAGCGACTCCACGCCTGGCTCAGGAATGGCCAGGATGGGTGTTCCTTTTAGACAATGCCCTGGAGTTAAGGCGGTGAAATCTGAGGGGTCTTGCGATAGTACTGTGAGTGGCCGTGAATTGAGAACGGCTTCAATTCGATTAAATAACGTCGTGAACTCTTCGTAATTGAATTTATAATTTCCAGCTACCCGTTTGAAATGGGATTTGAAGCTTTTCACAGCTGATTCCCATAAACCGCCCATATGAGGAGCGATTGGGGGTATAAATTGCCAATTGATACCTTGAGGGGCGTACTTTTGTACGATGTCGGGTGACACTTGTTTTAAAAAATCCACAATTTGCTTTTTTGTGGCTCGTTGAGCTCCGATAAAGGTTTTGCCATTATCGCTCATGATTTTTGAAGGGTAACCACGTCGAGCGAGCAAATGCCGCGAGAAAAGCCTCCGTCGTCAGATTACTACACAGCTCAAGATGTAGTGCCTTTGTCGAGAAACATACAAAGACAACCATAAAGCCTTTCATGAGAGTGGGAGACCTTAACATGGACGCCTTTACCTGGAAAGGCCCAGCAAAATCCACACCTGTTGTGGTGAAAGGCAGAACGAAATTGCAGCGTTCAGGTGGAAGTGCTGCCATAATCTGCATTCGCATCTTCTTTTTGTGCATAGTGCACATCTTGCACGTGAAGATGCACTTCTTGATTTGCGGCTTAAGACGGGGGATATAATACTCTTGGCGTACCATATGGTGCGTGAGGTGATGTTCGGCATGTAGCATTAAGATGTGGATATAATTGAGGAACAATGTGGGGAATTATTATGGGGTGGCGTTCATTGTATATTAGGCTCTAATTAGCAAGCCGCCCATTGGCACGAAGCAGACCTTTCGTGTCCAGAAATGGGCTTAGAACTAAGAGTAAGCTCTTTTTATCAACTGGCTTCGATTCTCTTAATAGTGATATATCGCGGCTGAAGTAGCGCGCTTGTGTATATGCTATTAGTACGGCCTTTGGAACTCTAGGTGCGTCACTGTGTTGCATGGGAAATTATGTGACCCCTTGACCTTGCTTTTGAGTTGTTCTATAAATTTGAACATATAAGCAACTACTCTGAGAGCTCTTGGAAACGATGAAAAGCGCTCAAGGATGTCGGCATCATCTATTAAAGTGTGAAGGGTGGCGACTTTTCGACCTTCTGGGGCGATAATGTTGCGTATGGGGGATTGTGGCCAAGAATCAGGAGATTTTATCAACCATCGGAGGCCATTCAACCAGAGGGTGGTGATGGCAAGGTACAGTGGCTTGCACCCTCTTGTACCTAGATCGGCAGGATTGTCGGCACAGGCTACGTGACGCCAAGTGGCTGATTCCACTAGGTCAAGTAGTTGAGACGTGCGGTTAGAAATATACGTCTTCCATGCATGTGGTGGTTTTTCTAACCAGGCTAGTACAATTTCCTAATCGGACCACATATATAGTTTGCATTTTGTCATGTTTAAATGCATTTGCACCATGGCTACTAATTTGGAAAGTAGTAGTGCGCCACATAACTCAAGTCGTGGGAGATTTATTGTTTTTAAAGGTGCCACCTTTGCTTTTGCGACTAATAAGTGGCTTGTGGTCGTGGTGTCGCTTTGCGTGCGCACATAGATAGTAGCGCAGTATGCCTTTACTGAGGCGTCACAAAAGCCATGTAATTCGACTTTGTGATCGGGAGAGTAATTTACCCATCGCGGAATTTGAATCTGAGAAATGTCATTCAGACTGTTTGCAAACTGGGACCATTTTTCTAAGCAAAGAGGTTTCACTTGTTCGTACCAGTCGGTTCCATCTAGCCATAATTCTTGTATTAAGATTTTCGCTTGAATCATAATTGGCGAAAGCCATCCTGCGGGGTCGAAAAGTTTTGCCATAGAGGATAAAATCTGTCTTTTCGTTATGGCTGATAATGCGGATATGGACTCAGTCGTGTATGAGAACTGGTCCGATATCGCATTCCATTGGATGCCTAGTGTTTTTGTTGTACTTTCCTTTTCGAATATAAGGAAATTAGTGTCCAACAAATTTTCGTTTGGAATATTTTTGAGTATATTTGGGTGATTTGCCGTAATCTTTTTTAAAGGAAACCCTGCGGATTTGAGGGCTTTTATCACCAGTAATAAGGCCCCGTATGCTTGTGGAAGGGTGTGACTTCCAAACAGAATATCGTCTGCATAAGTTTCAGTTTTCAACACTTGAGTTGCCAGAGGAAATTCTGACTGTGTGTTGTCTGCCAATTCATGGAGTGTTCGAATGGCTAAATATGGTGCACAGTTAACGGCAAATGTAACTGTTTTTAATTTGAAGTCGCGTAAAGGACTGGTGGGAGACCTTCGGAACATAATCCGTTGAAAATATTGGTCGTCTTTATGTTCGACTA
>JBAWJQ010004086.1:0-10343 GCA_037783105.1 Bactrocera zonata | reverse complement strand
ATTAAAAGCAACAACAGCAACAACAACAAAAATCCAAATAGCTGATAATCGATAGTCATAGCGCAACACGCGTAATTGAATACAAATCAATCAAATGAGATCGAAACCACTCGATTTAGCTGCGACGTGGGCCACACGCACGCACACATGCGCCGCTAGCAGCCCTCCTCACACACACACACACACCGCATTGGGTGGCTGTAAGGATATGAAAGCAGGCAGACGAACAATTCCTTTGCGTTGAGGCAAGCAAATGTGGGTGTGTGAGCTTTTGATTTTGATGGATACAATATGCAGCCCACAGACACATACACAGACAAACACATACGCAAACATGCATGTCGTGCGCTGTGCGCCATCATTAGCGTTGCGCTTACAATTTATTGGCAATGTCGCATGCGAAAGCAGCGTTGGCAGCACAGTGAGCGAGAGAGCGGCGGGGCGGTGTTGCGGAAAGCAAACGAAATATTTTACTACAACTACATGCTGTTGCACCAATTTGAGCGGCGCAAAAAAAGAGTTACAAATGGGTGGATAAATGGATGAAAGCCGACACACCCACACAACGCTGCACATACACTCGCACGCACACATAAATGCCCACATCATTACACAGACGGACTCGCATGCGACCGAAGCGAAGCAGGCAGGCAAGCAAGCAAGACTAATGGATGCGTCTAATAGCAGCGACAACATGACATGTGATGTGGCAAATTTAAAATGTGTTGCATGCTTGCCCACGTGGCGCCACTGAGCGCCGGACAGCAGCGGCATTTTGCATAAAATCCACCAGGAGCGAGCGAAAAAACCAGTGAAATAATGTTGGGCGGATCAAACATGCAGCGTCAGAATAATGGATTATCTCTCCGCACAACACACACACACACATACACATGCACTTAAATGTACTATGTCGGCGCGTGGACGAAGGGCCGCATGGCTGCAGGGATAAATGCATTTGCGTCGCAACAAATGGCTTAACAATGTGTTGGTGTAGAAATACTAAATTTATCATGACATCAGCGCTGATGGCACTGTGATGCAATAAATATGACAATGTGCTTATTTGTTTTTATTAGTTGCACTGCAATCGACACATGCATATGTGTGTGTGGTGTTTACTGCCATGAAATGTCATTTGGTCGTTTGTGGCAACGTGAGTTCCGAGATTTATTTCACATAGTAATTAAAAATCCATATCAAATGGGTCTGGCGCAAACAGTTGTCTGTCCGATTTTAATCGCTTTTACATTTCGAAAATGTTCGTATCTTCTACATGTAATACATACTGTATATGTTCATATATATGTATACATATGTATGCACATGTAATATACTACAAAATATTGGTATTGGTATTGCATATACATATGTGCGTTTACTTATGAAACTCGTTAAAGGCTTCGGAATCACTAAACTGAATTTGCTAAGAATTTTAGAACATCGATGGTTCGAAATCCGGAGCTATTCATACTTATTCATGGGGAGCATTTTCAACGTGGTGTGTCCCAGACCCAGCGCACAATCCTGTGGAAAATGAATGTTCTTAGGCTACCCAGAGGAAACTTGGCCTAGGACCGCAAGTGGTGAGCTGCTTCAGCCATATGTATAAGTGAATGGCGATCAGAGAACTTTAATCACTCGCCTGAACCTCTACACATGACTCCATCTTTCTACGCTAGTAAAGAAGAAGAAGATGGTTCGAAATCGGACAGTTTTAATATTAAATATTTGGAAAGCCACCTAACTTAAAGCATAGTTAGGTTAAATTAAGTTATTCTAGCCAGCTGTCACGCCATGCATACGTTGATCTACTGATTCTTAATATTACCAGATGGAGTTTCAGTTAACTTTGAGCTGAAGTACTCCTTTTGTGAACCATTTGAACGACTTGTTACTTCAGCCAATCCCTTGAACTACGAAGCTCCTAGATATTTAAGCCGGGTTCTAGATAATGCCGGACAAGAGCATAGAAAGTGTCCCAGCGTCTTTCTCAGACCTGCTTTCTTGAACTTTCTGCATGTATCGTCGTTACTTACGCTTTTCCGGCTCGGATGTGATGCTAGTAGGTTGGTGTCAAACATTAGTCCAACAACCGTCCTGCGGTCCTTTCAAAACAGTGTGATAGAACTTGCGTGGTTTTCTTCGCTGTTCTTGCACATGACTTTGTACTTCCAGCTTGTCTTTAAGTCATTCTATTGAGCTTTAATCCTGAACTGAGTGCATAACTGCAGTTATATATGTATAAAAGGAATATATAATGGGTTGTCAAAAAAGTCTTGCGGTATTTTTATTGAATCAATTCGTGTGGCACCCATACATCGTATTTTCTCTTTATTTTGCTCCATGTTTGCGAAGCAATAACTCACGAACGACTTAAAAGAAACGAAAATCAAACACGTGTTAGCGCGTGAAATGAGCTTTCCAAAAAGGTATAGCATGACCCGATGCGACGAATAAAACTAGAACTATGCGCTTTCAGCGCCAAATAGCGAAAATACCGCAAGACTTTTTTGACAACCTAATATAATAAAGATGAATTGAGTATTTTAAGAAGATTCACATAACAATAAATTCAGCAGAGTTGTCACTTTACGATCAAGACTCCATTTGAAACGTTATTATCAAGTTCGAAGCGCTTAGATTGTTCGAACGAGCAGAACCAAGCCGATTCCAGTCGTAGATTTGAAGTAATCGGCCAGTGTCGGGCTGTAGGTAACTGAATGGCTCACAGGTTGCGATTAAGGAAATATATTTAGATACAAGGGTTAGCTATGAATAGTCAAAAAACAGTTATCGATAGAGTTCACTGGCTGGGAGGGAACAGTGTTAATGAGGTTTTGGTTACATTGATCTCCACTTAAATTTTGAGTACCTATAATAAGAATATGCACTTTAATGCGTAATCAGTAGTTGATCTCGTAGGTGTTGCAGTGAGGAGCTTGCCGTGATGCAGCTGTATTGTCTTCGAGGAAGTGTCCTACAACTATAAGTTTGGTCATTAAAGGTCGATCGTACTAAGTTTCCGCTTAATGTTTATATTTATTGGCGAAAATTACCACCTCGAATAAGAGTTAAATTCATTATGAATCAAAATCTCAAGATTGGAAAAGGGATATGCGCATATCGAGATATTTCTCTGCTCCGGCAGCCTGCACAATGGATTTGGATATACTTGTAATTCATGTAAAGTTATTGCGCGTTCTATAGTAGCAACCACAGAGGTCATCTAATGCACTTCGAGATACAGAAATTGATGATGATAATAAACCGAGCCAAAGCAATGCCAACAAATATCAATCAAAGATTTATGTAGTCGAATGCCGCCACTCGAAGCAAATCCAACTGAGTACTGAGGTGTTAAGTTCACTTTTACGGTATAGCGATTTTCAAATCTAGAGCTAACCATATAATCAAACTGTCAATACAACTTTATATACAAGTATATCGATACATTTATCGATAACAGCTCTCCTCTTTTTACTGTCTCTGCAGCCGTAGAGGTCGAAGGTCCGATCAAAGGAACCTTCTCCGACATAGCTGATGACTTGGAATCTATTGTTCCAAGTGTTTAACAACTCGGTTATCTGGTTTGTTGTATTCTGACATCCTACTAAAATCAATGATCATATTTTCGCCATTTGGAGTAACAAAAATACTTACGGCATCTCTGTATTGTTCTCTGTTGACTAAAATGTCGTTTGCAGCAGTAATTCCAATGAAAACTGAGCCAAGAAGCAATATAGTAATCGGCATTATTGATTGGCATTTATGAATTCATTCGCAAATAAATTTTTTCGAATAAAAAATTTTGAAGTTTTTATACAAATTCATTATAAATCAAGCCGATGAATCTTCGCATAAAGCAAAAGTTTCGGAAAGGGAAGGATAAAAATGTATAAAGACAATGACTTCCCTACGGTCTAGAACATAAAAAAACTTTGAATCGATATTGGTCCTAACAAAGTGACGTTTTCACATAGAACAGTTATTTATCTTCTAATCGAATTTCTGTGGATTGTGTCTATTTTCGTCTCCCGAGGCTTTTGGGGACGATTACTGATACGTCCCTCCCCGCAGTAAACAAGACAAATGAAATTCTGATGTAAATTTGATTTGCGCAAATACTCAAGTGCAATGCAACCCAAACATGCTCGCTTACGTGTATATAAGGAATGGCTAACGGGAGTTTCAATTGCAACAAAAAACCTATCAATGCATCAAAGCATGGGAAAGGTTGCCAAGGTAGTCAGCAGCTGCAGCCAACAAGTGCAATAAAACGCAAGCAAGTTGCAACACGATAAAAACCGCATAACCCTTGTGGCAACTCAGCCCGACTCCGCATAGTTGACAGTTTCCATGACGCGCACTCGCCCAGACGCCCATCTGCAGGCGCACGCACCCAAAGTTATGTTGGTGCAGCAGAAAATGATTAATTATGCAATATTGCAATTGCCCTGAAAATTAAAATGCAAATATTACTTTAGCTTGTTGTTGTTGTGAAAGTAAGGCTGGGCGTTAGGGAGGTGTGTGCCCTTAATTGGTTTATGAAGCCGAGGGAGTGCTTGCCCGGTGGAATGTTTTCGAGCCCTACACTCTTAGATGCCCCAGTTACAAGTGACAGACCGTCGCTGCCAATGCCATACTTGAATGCTTTTAGTCGCACACACACACACATTAGAAATGAATAAATATAGTTGCTGGGGTTATTATCTGCATAAGTAATTACAAGATACTGAAATCAGATTTTCCGTGGTTGTAACTGTCGCTGTGAGTGCTGTTTGAATGTGGTACCAATCCCGAATGTCATCAGCACGCAGTATTGGGTCGAATGTGTAGCTTTTATACATCCGAGGACTCAACAAAAAGTACGAGTAACTATTTACTAAAAAGTAAGTTAAAGCGGGCTCTTTGATTTCATATTCTATGTAAAAAGGGGCTTCCGCATTATATAGGAGGGCATCTCTTCTCTGATATTTTGTGAGAATTCTTCTTGAAGAATGTTTTGCCAATTTGCTGTTTCGCTGCGTCAGGAGTGTCCCGAGTTCTTGGAGAAAGGAGCATACAGTTAAATTTTTAGACGCTCTTTGGAATATAAAAAAATGAATAAGTACCCCTTAACCATTGAATTGCCTGAATAGGAGTGCCAGTAATTACTAACGCAATTTGTTTCATGAATGATCAACAAGTGATTAATACATATAATATTATATCACATCACTTTTCCAGGGCAGCTGTTTCAACTTTACTGGAACTGATCCAGATTTTATCCGGAAAATAACTGTTATTTGGTGATCTAATGATTTTGGAATCGGTTAGGTTTTAGCTTGTACCACATCAGTTTAGATCATATTCTACGCAATGGCAACATAAAAGATCACAAGACAAATAATCAAATCAAGCCATTTGATATCACATCGGGTTGTAGTGCTAATATTGAAGACTACGCCACAATAATTTACTCTATCTCTATGCTATTGCCTTTTAATACTTATCATTTTCAATTGATCCTTTTCGAGGTTTCTTACTTTTTAACGAAAATACACAGAAATTTCAAATTTAATAACGAATGTTTTTTAACATTCAAAAGAACATTCTTTAGCATTTATGTTTTGAAAATTATATACTTTAAATGTTGGCCGCGGCAACGTCTTAAATGGTCAATCCGTTTAGTCCAATTTTCGATGACTCGTTCGAGCATTTTAACTGATAACTGGTAATGCACGCGTGATGTTTCCAAAGCCTGAATCGAGG
Organism: Bactrocera zonata; assembly: GCA_037783105.1. Taxonomy (NCBI): domain Eukaryota; kingdom Metazoa; phylum Arthropoda; class Insecta; order Diptera; family Tephritidae; genus Bactrocera; species Bactrocera zonata. The sequence goes on along the minus strand of JBAWJQ010004086.1, from coordinate 4,589 downwards.
CCGGATTGTCCGCATAGACTTTAGACTTTATATATCCCCTCAGGAAAAAGTCTAATGGTGTGATATTACATGATCTTGGAAGCCAATTGAACGGCTCAAAACATGAAATTATCTGCTCACTAAAGTGCACTCTCAATAAATCCTTTGTTTGATGTGATGAGTGGGAAGTGGTGTCGTCTTGTTGAAACCAAATGCCGTCAAAATTACGAGCTTCAATTTCAGGCACCAAATAGTCGATTATAAGGGGGGGATAATGGTGGCCTTCAACAGTTACGTCCCCCCGGCAACATTTTTGAAGATATATGGACCGTTAATTCCACCGGCTCACAAACCACACCAAAACGTTATTTTTCTGGATGAAATGACAGCTATTGAATCTCGACAGATTGCTCTCTGTCCCAAATGCGGCAATTTTGTATGTTTACATTCCCATTGAAGCAGAAATGGGCCTCGTCGCTGAAAAAAATTTGGCTTCGGATCTTCTTGAAACTTCTCAAGAGCCCATAGAGCGAAGCAATGTCGCTTGGGAAGGTCGAGCGGCTGCAGTTCTTGCCCAAGCTGTGTTTCGGAAGCTTACAGTTTAAGATCTCAACGTCAAATGCGTCAATACTCTGCACGGTCTTCGTGTACACATTCAGATACGATTGCTAGATTTTCTTCACGGCGTGGTCGTGGTGGCGTGGTCTATTCCGTCGAATATTTTCCAATATTGACTGTTGGGCCTCAAGATTGGTGACGATGTTGCAAATAGTACGCTCAGTAAGCCAATTGTGTTGACCATAAGTTTAATTTTGTACAGAACGTACCTCAACTTGAATGACCCGTTTTAACATTTATACTAAAAAAAGTGTATTCGCATCTGACTTTTATCGCTGTTTACTGAATTACATCTTCACTTTTACTTGCTTCCAACTAACAGGTGGGCAACTGCTATAAATAATATCCATTAAGGCGCATATTTACCACAGATTTTCTAATAAGCCCTGTTGTTGTTGTTTTAACCCTCTAATGCATGAATTTTTGTTTCGACTGTGATTTTTATATTAGACTATATTCAGGTCTGTGAAGACGAATCTGATGTTAGTTTTTCGATTTGTCAATTTGTGTACCTTTTACAGGTAAAATAAAAATCCCGCCTCAAGGCGGACCTATGCATTAACCCTTATTGTTCATATAAATTTATGTTTTCATTTCTTCTTTATTGTGATATTTGAAAAAACAATCTTTTGCCGTTGAATTGCATAAATTAATTTTACATTTAATGCAAAATGCCTGAGTTTCTGATTTGCATCCACGAAATTTGCACATTTTTTTGCCTGAGCGGTCCAAAAACTTACACCAGTGTCCTATTTGATCGTATCTTATATTTTCTGATAGGTGATACGTCTTTTTAGCTTTTGGTGGAGGTGTTAAAGACGATGGACGACCACGTTTTACAGGTTTTGTCGAACCAATCAAACAAAGTGTTTCTGCCACTTCTGATCTGAAGTCAGGAAGTTTACACTTTAGGACGTCCTTATTTAGTCGGTTATAAAGACAATATGCATTCACCATACTCACGTCCAGCATGTGGTAAAATAATTTATTTGTCCATTTTCTGGTTTTCATTTTTATGTGGTATCGACCAATCAATCCGTCAACCAAATCCACACCACCCATATGCTGGTTGTATTCTTTCACAATAGCTGGACAATCCACCTCAACATTTTGTTTCAATTTTCGATCCCAACGATTTGCCTTTAAGGAATATGAACTTTCATTATGTACAATTGCATCTGTTCCTACGTAGGTGGATAACAGACGAACTGCTCTTGTGTCGTACCACAAAACGCTGCTTATGTCTACTCCAAAAACACTTCCCACGTATTCTTCATTATACCCACGTGCTACTTTTTTTGATTGCAGCTCTGCGTCTGTGGAAAGTTTTATATTTGGTACTCGATTTCCTCGCACTGTACCTAAACTGTGAATTCCGCGACTTCTCATATATAATAGCAATCCCAATGAGGTATAAAAGTTGTCAAAGTAAATAATATGATTGGCATTGTTTGGTATGACTTGTGACAACCTAACTACAACATTGGATGCAGCACCAAGATCTGGACAATTTGGCAAAATTTTGTTATCGCCGGCGCCACAATAAACTTCAAAGGAATACGAATATCCAAAGGAATCGCAAATCACGAATAGTTTCGCTCCCCATTTGTGAGGTTTTGCTGGCATATATTGCCTCACTGGGTTTCCACTCATTTTCGTGGCACACATTTGCTCATCAACGCAAAGTCTCTGCCGCATTGGAACTGAAGAAAAACGTTGGTTGAAATGTTTTACTAGCGGCCTTATTTTATACAAGAGGTCATAACCAGGTTGACCTTTCTCTATACGAGACGCATCATTATTGAAATGCAAGTGGTTTCTAATTTCTTCAAATCGATTGCATGTCATGGATAAACGTATCGGATCTAATCCGTATTGTCCCCAATATGAGCGACTGTTAGGAAAGCGATAAACAGACGTAAACAACAATATTCCCAAAAACTTACGCAGCTCTTGGTGATCGATACAAAACTTTGAAGATATATCTTTTTGCTTGGCATACAAGTTCATCTGTAAGGCTATTGCCTGCAAAATTTTTATTAAAAATTTAATAAACTGTTATATATTAGAAATTACCTTCAGAAAGTCTTCGGTCACAAAATATGCAAAGCAGTCGTAAGGTGTTTTTAAACATTTTAAAAAATCCGGCATGTCCTGGCCTTGAAAAGCCAAATCTGCAACACTCAGCTGAAGTTTTTTCTTCTTCCAAAGAATCGATCTTATCGCACTCATATCGTTTCTCAAATCACTTGCAGCTGGTAGGACTCCGATTTTTTCTTGCGATTCTAATGCTTTGTGCACAGAACGTGTCACTGTCGACGGTAAGAATACACTAGAAGTAACGTCACAAACAGGCAATGGAGGAATCGGTGGCAGCTCAATTATTTCAGCATTTTCTTCAAAGTCTGTCACATTCAAACTGCATTCGATTGCGTTTCGCATCATTTCTGAGGAGTTTAGCATTGCATCAATGATCGTATCATTTTCCGGTAGTGAGTAGGTTGGATCCATATCAGAATCGTCACTATCAAAATCGCATTCATTGTCGGAAGTATCAGTTACCAATTGCGACTCTTCGAAATATTGTCGAATTTCTTCATCCGTCATATGGGTCTTAGAATAACGCGACATATCTGATTATTATTCAATAATAAAATAAGAAAAATTTTCAATTGTATCACAAATATTTCATTTTACTTGAAAAAGGTAGGCAGCGCAATGCATGAGTCCGCCTCAAGGCGGAGTTCAATATTTTCGAATTTACTCACCTGCTATTAGTTTTTTTATTATAAATCGAACACTATCATAAAGAGCACAAAATTCCACACCCGTAAGTATTTTTTTCAACTTGAAACGACACAAGAATTTATATTTCTTGTTGTTCAGAAAATTGTGTTGATTGCAAAAATAATTAAATTGGCGGGAAAGTGCTAATCTGTCACTTCAAATTGACAGTACGTCAAAACTAGAAGTAGTATTGCCAATCTGAAAAAACCATTACGTAAGTTGAACTTTAAGCGTTCTTTTGAAAAAAAATCCGAATTTTAATATTAAAAGAAATATTTTATATCTGATTTTGAAAACACCCCGTCTGTAGGCAGGCATATGCACTAGAGGGTTAACGGTAATTCTAATAAGCCCTCGTTACTGCCGTCGCAACAATTTTCTTTATGTTTTCATTTCTCATTTACATTTAATTCATTTTGAATGGATTGCTTTCTCGTCTTCCCCTCACAAAAGAAATAATCTTGTCTTTCTGCGGCAATTTTCCATTTAGTTTTTCCTCTATTTTATTTTATTTATTTTTATTCACGCATTCTGCTCACATTACTATTTGCCGTAATTGTCGTAGTGGTCTCGTGATCTATACTTTAATTGACATAATTGTTTCTGTGCATTTTAATATCGCTTTTGTCTGCGTGTGACGTCATGCAATGCCTTGTGACAGCGTGAAAGGTTTTATTATTATCTCAATGCTATATTTACCCAGTGGCAAATCATCACATTGTAAACTACTTTACAACTAGTAGCAAACGGAACTAGTTTCGTAAAAGCAACTGGTTTGTAATGCGTTGTATTCCACGGGAGCCTAGATCTCTCTTTTTGGTCGGAAATTGAAATATCGATCTGAACTTTTGTAGATGTCTTCTTCTTCCCAAGAAGCTTCTGATTTGTCGGAAATACCAATATCGAACCAATATAGCCAATATATGTCTGCCGTGAAAACTCAACGATCGGAATCAAGTTCTTATATGGAAAACATCTTTATTTGACGACATATCTTGACAAAATTTAGCAAGGCTTATTGCTTTATGAAATCATACAATCTCCGAGAGAATTGCTCAGATCAGGCCACTATAACTTTAGGCAGCCTTACAAATGCAGGTAAGTAATTTGTGCTCTGCTCTCTTCCTAATGAGAAATTTAATAACAACATACTTCTTCTATAAACCTTTGAGTATTCATTCACACACTCCTACATGTCTTCAGCA
>JBAWJQ010004085.1:0-12016 GCA_037783105.1 Bactrocera zonata | reverse complement strand
CGCGCCAGTCGTTTCTTCTCTTCGCTACGTGGCGCCAATTGGATATTCCAAGCGAAGCCAGGTCCTTCTCCACTTGGTCCTTCCAACGGAGTGGAGGTCTTCCTCTTCCTCTGCTTCCCGCGGCGGGTACTGCGTCGAATACTTTCAGAGCTGGAGTGTTTTCATCCATCCGGACAACATGACCTAGCCAGCGTAGCCGCTGTCTTTTAATTCGCTGAACTATGTCAATGTCGTCGTATATCTCGTACAGCTCATCGTTCCATCGAATGCGATATTCGCCGTGGCCAACGCGCAAAGGACCATAAATCTTTCGCAGAACCTTTCTCTCGAAAACTCGCAACGTCGACTCATCCGTTGTTGACATCGTCCAAGCCTCTGCACCATATAGCAGGACGGGAATTATGAGCGACTTATAGAGTTTGGTTTTTGTTTGTCGAGAGAGGACTTTGCTTCTCAATTGCCTACTTAGTCCAAAGTAGCACCTGTTGGCAAGAGTTATCCTGCGTTGGATTTCTAGGCTGACATTATTGGTGGTGTTTACGCTGGTTCCAAGATAGACGAAATTATCTACAACTTCAAAGTTATGACTGTCAACAGTGACGTGAGTGCCAAGTCGCGAGTGCGACGACTGTTTGTTTGATGACAGGAGATATTTCGTCTTGCCCTCGTTCACTGCCAGACCCATTTCTTTTGCTTCCTTGTCCAGTCTGGAGAAAGCAGAACTAACGGCGCGGGTGTTGAGGCCGATGATGTCAATATCATCGGCATACGCCAGCAGTTGAACACTCTTATAGAAGATGGTACCTTCTCTGTTGAGTTCTGCAGCTCGAACTATTTTCTCCAGAAGCAGGTTGAAAAAGTCGCACGATAGGGAATCGCCTTGTCTGAAACCTCGTTTGGTATCGAACGGCTCGGAGAGGTCCTTCCCGATTCTGACGGAGCTTTTCGTGTTGGTCAACGTCAGCTTACACAGCCGTATTAGTTTAGCGGGGATACCAAATTCAGACATCGCGGCATAAAGGCAGCTCCTTTTCGTGCTGTCGAAAGCAGCTTTAAAATCGACGAAGAGGTGGTGTGTGTCGATTCTCCTTTCACGGGTCTTTTCCAAGATTTGGCGCATCGTGAATATCTGGTCGGTTGTTGATTTACCAGGTCTAAAGCCACACTGATAAGGTCCAATCAGTTTGTTGACGGTGGGCTTTAATCTTTCACACAATACGCTCGACAGAACCTTATATGCGATGTTGAGGAGGCTAATCCCACGGTAGTTGGCGCAGATTGTGGGGTCTCCTTTTTTATGGATTGGGCATAGCACACTTAAATTCCAATCGTTGGGCATACTTTCGTCCGACCATATTTTACAAAGAAGCTGATGCATGCACCTTATCAGCTCTTCGCCGCCGTGTTTGAATAGCTCGGCCGGCAATCCATCGGCCCCTGCCGCTTTGTTGTTTTTCAGACGGGCAATTGCTATTCGAACTTTTTCATGGTCGGGCAATGGAACGTCTGCTCCATCGCTTTCTCCTGGTGCTGTGTGTGTACTGCCATTCAGCAGGCTGGAGAAGTGTTCCCTCCATAATTTAAGTATGCTCTGGGCATCGGTGGGGGGTTCTACAAGAGTATGCTCCGGTCTTGAGACCTTCTGCAAGCCGCCGCATCTTTTCGTAGAATTTTCGAGCATTACCCCTGTCGGCCAGCTTATCAAGCTCATCGTACTCACGCATTTCGGCCTCTTCTTTTTCTGTCTACAAATGCGTCTCGCTTCCCTCTTCAACTCTCGGTATCTATCCCATCCCGCACGTGTTGTGGTCGATCGTAACGTTGCGAGGTAGGCAGCCTGTTTTCTCTCCGCTGCAACACGGCACTCCTCGTCGTACCAGCTGTTCTTTTGCGTTTTCCGAAAACCAATGGTTTCGGTTGCAGCTGTACGTAAGGAGTTTGAAATGCCGTCCCACAGTTCCCTTATACCGAGTTGTTGACGAGTGCTCTTAGAGAGCAGGAGTGCAAGCCGAGTAGAAAAACGTTCGGCTGTCTGTTGTGATTGCAGCTTCTCGACGTCGAACCTTCCTTGTGTTTGTTGGCGTGCGTTTTTTGCTGCACAGAGGCGGGTGCGAATCTTGGCTGCAACAATATAGTGGTCCGAGTCGATGTTAGGACCTCGGAGCGCACGCATATCTAAAACACTGGAGACGTGTCTTCCGTCTATCACAACATGATCGATCTGGTTGGTGGTTTTTCGATCCGGAGACAGCCAGGTAGCTTGATGTATCTTCTTATGCTGGAATCTAGTACTACAGATAACCATATTTCGGGCCCCGGCGAAGTCGATCAGCCTCAACCCATTTGGGGATGTTTCCTCGTGGAGGCTGAATTTACCGACCGTAGTGCCAAAGATACCTTCTTTGCCCACCCTGGCATTGAAGTCGCCAAGCACGATTTTGAAATCGTGGCGGGGGCATCTCTCATAAGTGCGCTCCAAGCACTCATAAAAGGCATCTTTGGTCACATCGTCCTTCTCTTCCGTCGGGGCGTGGGCGCAAATCAGCGATATGTTGAAGAACCTCGCTTTGATGCGGATTGTGGCTAGACGTTCATTCTCCGGAGTGAATGAAAGTACTCGGCGACGGAGTCTCTCTCCCACCACGAATCCAACACCAAACTTGCGCTCCTTTATATGGCCACTGTAGTAAATGTCACAAGGACCTACTCGTCTCTGTCCTTGTCCCGTCCATCGCATTTCTTGGACGGCGGTGATGTCAGCCTTTATCTTTACGAGGACATCTACCAGCTGGGCAGCGGCACCTTCCCAATTAAGGGACCGGACATTCCAGGTGCACGCCCTCAAATCATAGTCCTTATTTCGTTTGCCATGGTCGTCATCAAAAGGGGGGTCTCTCATCCGAGGCTGTTTAAACTTTTGCATTGGGGGTTTTTTTTTACGTGGCGGGTCCCAAACCCAGCGCACAACCCTATGCAGGGGGTGTTTCGCCTTCTCACTTTAGCTCGCCTTCAAACGGATGTTCTTAGGCTACCCAGAGGATACTTGGTCAAAGACCGGAAGTCGTGAGCTGCTTGAGTCATATGTAAAAGAATCGTTTCTGGCCACTCCCAAGTGAATGGCGATCAGAGAACTTTCCTCACTCGCGTTAACTTCTACACATGACACCATCCTCCGATCTTTAGTGTTTTCAAAAATTACCGTTATATGGTAGGTGGGCGTGGTTATTATCCGATTTCGATCATTTTCCAGATATCTCTTAAGTAGGCATTGTGTAATATGTATACCAAATTTGAACGAAATCGGTGGGGTGGTTCCAGAGATATGCATATGAACTCATAAGTGGGCAGTGCCACGCCCCCTATAAAAAATTTCTGCACTGTCGAATTTTCTGCTTAAATACAACATCACATACCAAATTTGAGCAAATTAGCTTCGATAGCTACAAAACAAGCAAACAATCGACAGTGGAATAGGACTTGGATTTTTTTTTTACAAAATACAATATACGAAATTTTCTCGCTAAAAACCGGAGGCTCAATTTTCATTTTGGACCCATGGTTTCTTGGGCAAATTTTCTTAGAATTCATCGTAGATTACGATTCTGATAACCGCTTTGTCAAGAAAAAAATTGACCCACTCTAATATACACATTTAGCGATCGATACCGAAATGCTTCAAATCATTAGTTTAACATACTTGAGTTAATAAACCTTCTTTAACGAACTGAAATTTACATAAAGCCAATGCGGCATAACGGCTGTGCATTTAGAAGAATTCCGTAATCTTATATTTAGGTATAAAGTCGATTTTGTTGTATATACACATTTAGCAATCGATATCGAAATGCTTAAAATCATTAGTTTAACATATTTAAGTTAATTAACCTTCCTAACCTTACTGAAGTTTACATTAAGCCTTAACGGTATAACGGCAGTGCATTTGGAAGAATTCCGTAATCTTATATATAAAGTCGATTTTCTTGTATATACACATTAAGCAATCGATATCGAAATGCTTCAAATCATTAGTTTAACATATTTAAGTTAATTAACCTTCCTTACCTTACTGAAGTTTACATTAAGCCTTAACGGTATAACGGCAGTGCATTTAGAAGAATTCCGTAATCTTATATAGGTATAAAGTCGATTTTCTTGTATATACACATTAAGCAATCGATATCGAAATGCTTCAAATCATTAGTTTAACATATTTAAGTTAATTAACTTTCTTTATCTTACTGAAGTCTACATTAAGCCTTAACGGTATAACGGCAGTGCATTTAGAAGAATTCCGTAATCTTATATTTAGGTATAAAGTCGATTTTCTTGTATATACACATTTAGCAATCGATATCGAAATGCTTCAAATCATTAGTTTAACATATTTAAGTTAATTAACCTTCTTTATCTTACTGAAGTTTACATAAAGCCTTAACGGTATAACGGCAGTGCATTTAGAAGAATTCCGTAATCTTATATTTAGGTATAAAGTCGATTTTCTTGTATATACACATTTAGTAATCGATATCGAAATGCTTCAAATCATTAGTTTTACATATTTAACTTAATTAACCTTCCTTAACTTACTGAAGTTTACATAAAGCCTTAACGGTATAACGGCAGTGCATTTAGAAGAATTCCGTAATCTTATATATAAAGTCGATTTTCTTGTATATACATATTAAGCAATCGATATCAAAATGCTTCAAATCATTAGTTTTACATATTTAAGTTAGTTAGCTTTCTTTATCTTACTGAAGTCTACATAAAGCCTTAACGGTATAACGGCAGTGCATTTGGAAGAATTCCGTAATCTTATATTTAGGTATAAAGTCGATTTTCTTGTACATACACATTAAGCAACCGATATCGAAATGCTTCAAATCATTAGATTAACAAATTTAAGTTAATTAACTTTCTTTATCTTACTGAAGTCTACATAAAGCCATGGCGGCATAACGGCAGTGCATTTGGAAGAATTCCGTAATCTTATATTTAGGTATAAAGTCGATTTTCTTGTATATACACATTTAGCAATCGAAATCAAAACGCTTCAAATCATTAGTTTTACATATTTAAGTTAATTAACTTTCCTTACCTTACTGAAGTTTACATAAAGCCTTAACGGTATAACGGCAGTGCATTTGGAAGAATTCCGTAATCTTTTGTATAAAGTCGATTTTCTTGTATATACACATTAAGCAATCGATATCAAAATGCTTCAAATCATTAGTTTTACATATTTAAGTTAGTTAACTTTCTTTATCTTACTGAAGTCTATATAAAGCCTTAACGGTATAACGGCAGTGCATTTAGAAGAATTCCGTAATCTTATATTTAGGTATAAAGTCGATTTTCTTGTATATACACATTTAGCAATCGATATCGAAATGCTTCAAATCATTAGTTTTACATATTTAACTTAATTAACCTTATTTAATTTACTGAAGTTTACATAAAGCCTTAACGGTATAACGGCAGTGCATTTGGAAGAATTCCGTAATCTTATATATAAAGTCGATTTTCTTGTACATACACATTAAGCAACCGATATCGAAATGCTTCAAATCATTAGATTAACAAATTTAAGTTAATTAACTTTCTTTATCTTACTGAAGTCTACATAAAGCCATGGCGGCATAACGGCAGTGCATTTGGAAGAATTCCGTAATCTTATATTTAGGTATAAAGTGGATTTTCTTGTATATACACATTAAGCAATCGAAATCAAAACGCTTCAAATCATTAGTTTTATATATTTAAGTTAATTAACCTTCCTTACCTTACTGAAGTTTACATTAAGCCTTAACGGTATAACGTCGAACCTTCCTTGTGTTTGTTGGCGTGCGTTTTTTGCTGCACAGAGGCGGGTGCGAATCTTGGCTGCAACAATATAGTGGTCCGAGTCGATGTTAGGACCTCGGAGCGCACCCATATCTAAAACACTGGAGACGTGTCTTCCGTCTATCACAACATGATCGATCTGGTTGGTGGTTTTTCGATCCGGAGACAGCCAGGTAGCTTGATGTATCTTCTTATGCTGGAATCTAGTACTACAGATAACCATATTTCGGGCCCCGGCGAAGTCGATCAGCCTCAACCCATTTGGGGATGTTACCTCGTGGAGGCTGAATTTACCGACCGTAGTGCCAAAGATACCTTCTTTGCCCACCCTGGCATTGAAGTCGCCAAGCACGATTTTGAAATCGTGGCGGGGGCATCTCTCATAAGTGCGCTCCAAGCACTCATAAAAGGCATCTTTGGTCACATCGTCCTTCTCTTCCGTCGGGGCGTGGGCGCAAATCAGCGATATGTTGAAGAACCTCGCTTTGATGCGGATTGTGGCTAGACGTTCATTCTCCGGAGTGAATGAAAGTACTCGGCGACGGAGTCTCTCTCCCACCACGAATCCAACACCAAACTTGCGCTCCTTTATATGGCCACTGTAGTAAATGTCACAAGGACCTACTCGTCTCTGTTCTTGTCCCGTCCATCGCATTTCTTGGACGGCGGTGATGTCAGCCTTTATCTTTACGAGGACATCTACCAGCTGGGCAGCGGCACCTTCCCAATTAAGGGACCGGACATTCCAGGTGCACGCCCTCAAATCATAGTCCTTATTTCGTTTGCCATGGTCGTCATCAAAAGGGGGTCTCTCATCCGAGGCTGTTTAAACTTTTGCATTGGGGGTTTTTTTTACGTGGCGGGTCCCAAACCCAGCGCACAACCCTATGCAGGGGTGTTTCGCCTTCTCACTTTAGCTCGCCTTCAAACGGATGTTCTTAGGCTACCCAGAGGATACTTGGTCAAAGACCGGAAGTCGTGAGCTGCTTGAGTTATATGTAAAAGAATCGTTTCTGGCCACTCCCAAGTGAATGGCGATCAGAGAACTTTCCTCACTCGCGTTAACTTCTACACATGACACCATCCTCCGATCTTTAGTGTTTTCAAAAATTACCGTTATATGGTAGGTGGGCGTGGTTATTATCCGATTTCGATCATTTTCCAGATATCTCTTAAGTAGGCATTGTGTAATATGTATACCAAATTTGAACGAAATCGGTGGGGTGGTTCCAGAGATATGCATATGAACTCATAAGTGGGCAGTGCCACGCCCCCTATAAAAAATTTCTGCACTGTCGAATTTTCTGCTTAAATACAACATCACATACCAAATTTGAGCAAATTAGCTTCGATAGCTACAAAACAAGCAAACAATCGACAGTGGAATAGGACTTGGATTTTTTTTTTACGAAATACAATATACGAAATTTTCTCGCTAAAAACCGGAGGCTCAATTTTCATTTTGAACCCATGGTTTCTTGGGCAAATTTTCTTAGAATTCATCGTAGATTACGATTCTGATAACCGCTTTGTCAAGAAAAAAATTGACCCACTCTAATATACACATTTAGCAATCGATATCGAAATGCTTCAAATCATTAGTTTAACATATTTGAGTTAATAAACCTTCTTTAACGAACTGAAGTTTACATAAAGCCTATGACGGCATAACGGCAGTGCATTTAGAAGAATTCCGTAATCTTATATTTAGGTATAAAGTCGATTTTGTTGTATATACACATTTAGCAATCGATATCGAAATGCTTCAAATCATTAGTTTAACATATTTAAGTTAATTAACTTTCCTTACCTTACTGAAGTTTACATTAAGCCTTAACGGTATAACGGCAGTGCATTTGGAAGAATTCCGTAATCTTATATTTAGGTATAAAGTCGATTTTCTTGTATATACACATTTAGCAATCGATATCGAAATGCTTCAAATCATTAGTTTAACATATTTAAGTTAATTAACCTTCCTTACCTTACTGAAGTTTACATTAAGCCTTAACGGTATAACGGCAGTGCATTTAGAAGAATTCCGTAATCTTATATTTAGGTATAAAGTCGATTTTCTTGTATATACACATTTAGCAATCGATATCGAAATGCTTCAAATCATTAGATTAACATATTTAAGTTAATTAACCTTCTTTATCTTACTGAAGTTTACATTAAGCCTTAACGGTATAACGGCAGTGCATTTAGAAGAATTCCGTAATCTTATATTTAGGTATAAAGTCGATTTTCTTGTATATACACATTAAGCAATCGATATCGAAATGCTTCAAATCATTAGTTTAACATATTTAAGTTAATTAACTTTCTTTATCTTACTGAAGTCTACATAAAGCCTTAACGGTATAACGGCAGTGCATTTAGAAGAATTCCGTAATCTTATATTTAGGTATAAAGTCGATTTTCTTGTATATACACATTTAGCAATCGATATCGAAATGCTTCAAATCATTAGTTTTACATATTTAACTTAATTAACCTTCCTTAACTTACTGAAGTTTACATAAAGCCTTAACGGTATAACGGCAGTGCATTTAGAAGAATTCCGTAATCTTATATATAAAGTCGATTTTCTTGTATATACACATTAAGCAATCGATATCAAAATGCTTCAAATCATTAGTTTTACATATTTAAGTTAATTAACTTTCTTTATCTTACTGAAGTCTACATAAAGCCTTAACGGTATAACGGCAGTGCATTTGGAAGAATTCCGTAATCTTATATTTAGGTATAAAGTCGATTTTCTTGTACATACACATTAAGCAATCGATATCGAAATGCTTCAAATCATTAGATTAACATATTTAAGTTAATTAACTTTCTTTATCTTACTGAAGTCTACATAAAGCCTTAACGGTATAACGGCAGTGCATTTGGAAGAATTCCGTAATCTTATATTTAGGTATAAAGTCGATTTTCTTGTATATACACATTTAGCAATCGATATCGAAATGCTTCAAATCATTAGTTTAACATATTTAAGTTAATTAACCTTCCTTACCTTACTGAAGTTTACATAAAGCCTTAACGGTATAACGGCAGTGCATTTGGAAGAATTCCGTAATCTTATATTTAGGTATAAAGTCGATTTTCTTGTATATACACATTAAGCAATCGATATCAAAATGCTTCAAATCATTAGTTTAACATATTTAAGTTAATTAACTTTCTTTATCTTACTGAAGTCTACATAAAGCCTTAACGGTATAACGGCAGTGCATTTGGAAGAATTCCGTAATCTTATATTTAGGTATAAAGTCGATTTTCTTGTATATACACATTTAGCAATCGATATCGAAATGCTTCAAATCATTAGTTTAACATATTTAAGTTAATTAACCTTCTTTATCTTACTGAAGTTTACATAAAGCCTTAACGGTATAACGGCAGTGCATTTGGAAGAATTCCGTAATCTTATATTTAGGTATAAAGTCGATTTTCTTGTATATACACATTAAGCAATCGATATCGAAATGCTTCAAATCATTAGATTAACATATTTAAGTTAATTAACTTTCTTTATCTTACTGAAGTCTACATAAAGCCTTAACGGTATAACGGCAGTGCATTTGGAAGAATTCCGTAATCTTATATTTAGGTATAAAGTCGATTTTCTTGTATATACACATTTAGCAATCGATATCGAAATGCTTCAAATCATTAGTTTAACATATTTAAGTTAATTAACCTTCCTTACCTTACTGAAGTTTACATAAAGCCTTAACGGTATAACGGCAGTGCATTTAGAAGAATTCCGTAATCTTATATAGTATAAAGTCGATTTTCTTGTATATACACATTTAGCAATCGATATCGAAATGCTTCAAATCATTAGATTAACATATTTAAGTTAATTAACTTTCTTTATCTTACTGAAGTCTACATAAAGCCTTAACGGTATAACGGCAGTGCATTTAGAAGAATTCCGTAATCTTATATTTAGGTATAAAGTCGATTTTCTTGTATATACACATTTAGCAATCGATATCGAAATGCTTCAAATCATTAGTTTAACATATTTAAGTTAATTAACCTTCCTTACCTTACTGAAGTTTACATTAAGCCTTAACGGTATAACGGCAGTGCATTTAGAAGAATTCCGTAATCTTATATTTAGGTATAAAGTCGATTTTCTTGTATATACACATTTAGCAATCGATATCGAAATGCTTCAAATCATTAGTTTTACATATTTAAGTTAATTAACCTTCCTTAACTTACTGAAGTTTACATAAAGCCATGACGGCATAACGGCAGTGCATTTAGAAGAATTCCGTAATCTTATATTTAGGTATAAAGTCGATTTTCTTGTATATACACATTTAGCAATCGATATCGAAATGCTTCAAATCATTAGTTTAACATATTTAAGTTAATTAACCTTCTTTAACGTACTGAAGTTTACATAAAGCCATAACGGCATAACGGCAGTGCATTTGGAAGAATTCCGTAATCTTATATTTAGGTATAAAGTCGATTTTCTTGTATATACACATTTAGCAATCGATATCGAAATGCTTCAAATCATTAGTTTTACATATTTAAGTTAATTAACCTTCTTTAACTTACTGAAGTTTACATAAAGCCTTAACGGTATAACGGCAGTGCATTTGGAAGAATTCCGTAATCTTATATTTAGGTATAAAGTCGATTTTCTTGTATATACACATTAAGCAATCGATATCGAAATGCTTCAAATCATTAGTTTAACATATTTAAGTTAATTAACTTTCTTTATCTTACTGAAGTCTACATAAAGCCATAACGGTATAACGGCAGTGCATTTGGAAGAATTCCGTAATCTTATATTTAGGTATAAAGTCGATTTTCTTGTATATACACATTTAGCAATCGATATCGAAATGCTTCAAATCATTAGTTTTACATATTTAAGTTAATTAACCTTCCTTACCTTACTGAAGTTTACATAAAGCCTTAACGGTATAACGGCAGTGCATTTGGAAGAATTCCGTAATCTTATATTTAGGTATAAAGTCGGATTTTCTTGTATTATACACATTTAGCAATCGATAATCGAAATACGCTTCAAATCATTAGTTTTACATATTTAAGTTAATTAACCTTCCTTACCTTACTGAAGTTTACATAAAGCCTTAACGGTATAACGGCAGTGCATTTGGAAGAATTCCGTAATATTTTGTATAAAGTCGATTTTCTTGTATATACACATTAAGCAATCGATATCAAAATGCTTCAAATCATTAGTTTAACATATTTAAGTTAGTTAACTTTCTTTATCTTACTGAAGTCTACATAAAGCCTTAACGGTATAACGGCAGTGCATTTGGAAGAATTCCGTAATCTTATATTTAGGTATAAAGTCGATTTTCTTGTATATACACATTAAGCAATCGATATCGAAATGCTTCAAATCATTAGTTTAACATATTTAAGTTAATTAACTTTCTTTATCTTACTGAAGTCTACATAAAGCCTTAACGGTATAACGGCAGTGCATTTAGAAGAATTCCGTAATCTTATATTTAGGTATAAAGTCGATTTTCTTGTATATACACATTAAGCAATCGATATCGAAATGCTTCAAATCATTAGATTAACATATTTAAGTTAATTAACTTTCTTTATCTTACTGAAGTTTACATTAAGCCTTAACGGTATAACGGCAGTGCATTTGGAAGAATTCCGTAATCTTATATTTAGGTATAAAGTCGATTTTCTTGTATATACACATTTAGCAATCGATATCGAAATGCTTCAAATCATTAGTTTAACATATTTAAGTTAATTAACCTTCTTTAACTTACTGAAGTTTACATAAAGCCATTAACGGTATAACGGCAGTGCATTTAGAAGAATTCCGTAATCTTATATTTAGGTATAAAGTCGATTTTCTTGTATATACACATTTAGCAATCGATATCGAAATGCTTAAAATCATTAGTTTAACATATTTAAGTTAATTAACCTTCCTTACCTTACTGAAGTTTACATTAAGCCTTAACGGTATAACGGCAGTGCATTTGGAAGAATTCCGTAATCTTATATTTAGGTATAAAGTCGATTTTCTTGTATATACACATTTAGCAATCGATATCGAAATGCTTCAAATCATTAGTTTAACATATTTAAGTTAATTAACCTTCTTTACCTTACTGAAGTTTACATTAAG
>JBAWJQ010004083.1:0-11339 GCA_037783105.1 Bactrocera zonata | reverse complement strand
CCTTAACGGTATAACGGCAGTGCATTTAGAAGAATTCCGTAATCTTATATTTAGGTATAAAGTCGATTTTCTTGTATATACACATTAAGCAATCGATATCGAAATGCTTCAAATCATTAGATTAACATATTTAAGTTAATTAACTTTCTTTATCTTACTGAAGTCTACATAAAGCCTTAACGGTATAACGGCAGTGCATTTAGAAGAATTCCGTAATCTTATATTTAGGTATAAAGTCGATTTTCTTGTATATACACATTTAGCAATCGATATCGAAATGCTTCAAATCATTAGATTTAACATATTTAAGTTAATTAACCTTCTTTACCTTACTGAAGTTTACATTAAGCCTTAACGGTATAACGGCAGTGCATTTAGAAGAATTCCGTAATCTTATATTTAGGTATAAAGTCGATTTTCTTGTATATACACATTTAGCAATCGATATCGAAATGCTTCAAATCATTAGTTTAACATATTTAAGTTAATTAACCTTCTTTACCTTACTGAAGTTTACATAAAGCCTTAACGGTATAACGGCAGTGCATTTAGAAGAATTCCGTAATCTTATATTTAGGTATAAAGTCGATTTTCTTGTATATACACATTTAGCAATCGATATCGAAATGCTTCAAATCATTAGTTTAACATATTTAAGTTAATTAACCTTCTTTAACTTACTGAAGTTTACATAAAGCCTTAACGGTATAACGGCAGTGCATTTAGAAGAATTCCGTAATCTTATATTTAGTATAAAGTCGATTTTCTTGTATATACACATTAAGCAATCGATATCGAAATGCTTCAAATCATTAGATTAACATATTTAAGTTAATTAACTTTCTTTATCTTACTGAAGTCTACATTAAGCCTTAACGGTATAACGGCAGTGCATTTAGAAGAATTCCGTAATCTTATATTTAGGTATAAAGTCGATTTTCTTGTATATACACATTTAGCAATCGATATCGAAATGCTTCAAATCATTAGTTTAACATATTTAAGTTAATTAACCTTCTTTACCTTACTGAAGTTTACATTAAGCCTTAACGGTATAACGGCAGTGCATTTAGAAGAATTCCGTAATCTTATATTTAGGTATAAAGTCGATTTTCTTGTATATACACATTTAGCAATCGATATCGAAATGCTTCAAATCATTAGTTTAACATATTTAAGTTAATTAACCTTCTTTATCTTACTGAAGTCTACATAAAGCCTTAACGGTATAACGGCAGTGCATTTGGAAGAATTCCGTAATCTTATATTTAGGTATAAAGTCGATTTTCTTGTATATACACATTTAGCAATCGATATCGAAATGCTTCAAATCATTAGTTTAACATATTTAAGTTAATTAACCTTCTTTAACTTACTGAAGTTTACATAAAGCCATAACGGTATAACGGCAGTGCATTTAGAAGAATTCCGTAATCTTATATTTAGGTATAAAGTCGATTTTCTTGTATATACACATTTAGCAATCGATATCGAAATGCTTCAAATCATTAGTTTAACATATTTAAGTTAATTAACCTTCTTTACCTTACTGAAGTTTACATAAAGCCTTAACGGTATAACGGCAGTGCATTTGGAAGAATTCCGTAATCTTATATTTAGGTATAAAGTCGATTTTCTTGTATATACACATTTAGCAATCGATATCGAAATGCTTCAAATCATTAGTTTAACATATTTAAGTTAATTAACTTTCTTTATCTTACTGAAGTTTACATAAAGCCTTAACGGTATAACGGCAGTGCATTTGGAAGAATTCCGTAATCTTATATTTAGGTATAAAGTCGATTTTCTTGTATATACACATTAAGCAATCGATATCGAAATGCTTCAAATCATTAGATTAACATATTTAAGTTAATTAACTTTCTTTATCTTACTGAAGTCTACATAAAGCCATGGCGGCATAACGGCAGTGCATTTGGAAGAATTCCGTAATCTTATATTTAGGTATAAAGTCGATTTTCTTGTATATACACATTTAGCAATCGATATCGAAATGCTTCAAATCATTAGTTTAACATATTTAAGTTAATTAACCTTCTTTATCTTACTGAAGTTTACATAAAGCCTATGACGGTATAACGGCAGTGCATTTAGAAGAATTCCGTAATCTTATATTTAGGTATAAAGTCGATTTTCTTGTATATACACATTTAGCAATCGATATCGAAATGCTTCAAATCATTAGTTTAACATATTTAAGTTAATTAACTTTCTTTATCTTACTGAAGTTTACATAAAGCCTTAACGGTATAACGGCAGTGCATTTGGAAGAATTCCGTAATCTTATATTTAGGTATAAAGTCGATTTTCTTGTATATACACATTAAGCAATCGATATCGAAATGCTTCAAATCATTAGATTAACATATTTAAGTTAATTAACTTTCTTTATCTTACTGAAGTCTACATAAAGCCTTAACGGTATAACGGCAGTGCATTTAGAAGAATTCCGTAATCTTATATTTAGGTATAAAGTCGATTTTCTTGTATATACACATTTAGCAATCGATATCGAAATGCTTCAAATCATTAGTTTAACATATTTAAGTTAATTAACTTTCTTTATCTTACTGAAGTCTACATAAAGCCTTAACGGTATAACGGCAGTGCATTTAGAAGAATTCCGTAATCTTATATTTAGGTATAAAGTCGATTTTCTTGTATATACACATTTAGCAATCGATATCGAAATGCTTCAAATCATTAGTTTAACATATTTAAGTTAATTAACCTTCTTTATCTTACTGAAGTTTACATAAAGCCTTAACGGTATAACGGCAGTGCATTTAGAAGAATTCCGTAATCTTATATTTAGGTATAAAGTCGATTTTCTTGTATATACACATTTAGCAATCGATATCGAAATGCTTCAAATCATTAGTTTAACATATTTAAGTTAATTAACCTTCTTTATCTTACTGAAGTTTACATAAAGCCTTAACGGTATAACGGCAGTGCATTTAGAAGAATTCCGTAATCTTATATTTAGGTATAAAGTCGATTTTCTTGTATATACACATTTAGCAATCGATATCGAAATGCTTCAAATCATTAGTTTAACATATTTAAGTTAATTAACCTTCTTTAACGTACTGAAGTTTACATAAAGCCATGACGGCATAACGGCAGTGCATTTAGAAGAATTCCGTAATCTTATATTTAGGTATAAAGTCGATTTTCTTGTATATACACATTTAGCAATCGATATCGAAATGCTTCAAATCATTAGTTTAACATATTTAAGTTAATTAACCTTCTTTAACGAACTGAAGTTTACATAAAGCCATGACGGCATAACGGCAGTGCATTTAGAAGAATTCCGTAATCTTATATTTAGGTATAAAGTCGATTTTCTTGTATATACACATTTAGCAATCGATATCGAAATGCTTCAAATCATTAGTTTAACATATTTAAGTTAATTAACCTTCTTTAACTTACTGAAGTTTACATAAAGCCTTAACGGTATAACGGCAGTGCATTTAGAAGAATTCCGTAATCTTATATTTAGGTATAAAGTCGATTTTCTTGTATATACACATTTAGCAATCGATATCGAAATGCTTCAAATCATTAGTTTAACATATTTAAGTTAATTAACCTTCTTTAACTTACTGAAGTCTACATAAAGCCTTAACGGTATAACGGCAGTGCATTTAGAAGAATTCCGTAATCTTATATTTAGGTATAAAGTCGATTTTCTTGTATATAAGTTAAGCAAGTTAGGTTTAACTCCTGAGTTGTCCCGAAGAACTGTCCTGTTATGCTAACAGCGCAGCCTTAAATACCCTCTCGTCTAATGAGGTGTTGTTGTTAACCCAAGCGCATGGTGAAGCTGTTGTTTGGCAAGCGATGAACTCGTGCGCCGAGTTGGGCTTTTGGCGGGCTGCTTGGCTAAGCCATGCACACGGTAGAGCTGTTGCTGTTGTTGTTAACCCAAGCGCATGGTGAAGCTGTTGTTTGGCAAGCGATGAACTCGTGCGCCGAGTTGGGCTTTTGGCGGGCTGCTTGGCTAAGCCATGCACACGGTAGAGCTGTTGCTGTTGTTGTTAACCCAAGCGCATGGTGAAGCTGTTGTTTGGCAAGCGATGAACTCGTGCGCCGAGTTGGGCTTTTGGCGGGCTGCTTGGCTAAGCCATGCACACGGTAGAGCTGTTGCTGTTGTTGTTGCAATGCTGCATTCGAGCGCAATATAATAACTCCTCCCCCTCTTAAATACGGAACGTCCCTGATCCGACGGGTTTTTTGTTTTATCTAACGTAATAATGTAATCCAATTTCTGCTTACCCACTGACTTATAAATGTTAAATTATTTTTCTTACAACGTTTGCATGTAAATATACATTTTTATACAAAATTCTTAAGAAATATATGTTTGAAAATTACATTTTTCGCATACATATGTATGTTCACAATTAATAGTATGTCATGTTCATTTTGAATCTTATACCGTTTGAGTCAAAATAAGCAATTTTACAAAAAAATATAATACAATAGTAAAAATTCAGTTTTTACTTAACCTAGTGATTTAGAGAGAAATTGTTTTGCAACATTTTTTTTTTTAAGAACTTTCTGTTGAAAATGATATTTTCCGTATACATATGTACGTTTACTACGAATCGTGTATGGTTTCCATTTTGTACCTTATGTTCTTTAGCAAAACTAACTATTTTACAAAAACTAATATAACCATATCAGTTCAATTTTGCTTAACCTAATGACTTGGAAATATTTACTTATGTTCTTATAACTCATAGAAATTTAAATTTTTCTACACAATTTAAATAATGTTCTGTTGGATATTTTCCGTACATTTACATACGTACTTTTGTAGCTTGTAACTTAACAAAGATAAGTATTTCACAAAAAATTAAGTAACATCTTCAGGAATTAAATGAAAATTATTAAGTTTTAAGCAAAATAAGCATAAGTTATTAATGCTATTTCCCTATCAAATGATTTTGCTCTTTTATAATTTTACTTGTGATTGTTGTATTTTTACATAGCATGTTTTTCATTTTTGTAGTTAACATTTAATAATATTTCCGTTTAATTAAATAAATTTCTAGTATCGTTGGTAGAAGTAGTTGAACTCTTTGAAAAATTTTTTAAAAAGTATAGAGTCCTTAAACAGAACTTGCAGAAATATTTTTCATGAACAATTTGACTTGTTGATTTGCGTCATATTAGTGATGGTGAAGATCAGCGTATATTATCTTTGTGTACTTTTTTACCATTTATTAACACGGTTGTTCCTAAATCCTTCTGTACTACGTTTTCAACGTAAATCTTATTTAATTTATTTCCAAGTCGTTTATTGCGGCGAACGTAAACTTTTTCACCTTCTTTAAACGTCCTTTGATCAACTTTAGATTTTTTAATAATATTTTCTTGTGCAGTATGTAGTGCTACCTTAATTGAGTCTAGATGATCTTTTGAAAAATTATTTATTATATCTATCGGTTTGGCATCGACGGTCGAATGTATTGAGTTGTTATACTTATGCGTTGCAAGTAAGATTAATTCTTTAATATCCGTTATGTTTTGTTCTGCTTTTATACATCGTGCGATTTCTGCCAAGGTGGAATGCGTTCTCTCTATTTGGCCATTACTTTTACTATGCAAGGTTGGTATAAAAAATTGCTCGATTCCGAATTGATCTTTCAACAAATTGGCTACTGTATTCGATTGAAAGGATTTTTCATTATCGGAAACAATTAACTTCGTTTTTCTAAACTTGTTTAGTACGATTAGCAGTGCACTTTTTATATCAATTGTTGATCTGGAGTCGATCGGAATTGTGACTGTGAATTTAGAAAACTTATCTATACAGGTAAAGAAATGAAATCTGTCTACAGAAAATATATCCATGTGAAGGATTTGTCCGGGATATTCTGGTATTGGTGTTTTGCCTACTTCTGTTTTTGGTGGGTGTCTATTGTATTTGTTTTCCAAACATGTTCTACAATTCTTGGCTATTGTTGTTAAAGTCTTCTTAATTTCTGGAAAAAAATATTCTGAAATCAATTGTTTGTAGTTCTCTTGGATTGAGCGGTGAGCTCTATTATGTTCCATGGTAGCAGCCTCGATTTGATCTTCTTTTTTGATCAGATCTATTACTAATTTTTCGGTGTGCACGAATTTTACACCTGGAAAGTTTGACAGAAGTAATGATTGTACTCGGCCTAAAGTCTCAAGTTCACAATAGATTCCATTAACTACGTTTGGATTTATCTTTTCCCGTAAGGATTGTAAAAGAAATTCTGCGCTTTTAAAATTTATGGTATGCCTAATGAGTTTTTGAAATAAAATTTTCGTAGACTTGCTGTTAACTTCGGATGGTAAGAGTACTAATTGGGCTTTAAATTGGTTGACAGGATTTTTGATGCTTTTTATTACACCTGAAAGAGAAATCTCGCTGTGAGCCGTCGATATTGAGTCGTCGAGGTTGTGAATGTACTGGCGTGAAAGTGCGTCGGCCACTTTGTTCTCTTTGCCAGGTTTATAGAAGTATTTTGGTGCAAACGAGTTTATAAATGCAGTCCACCTTTTAATTTTTGAATTAGGATTTCTATCCGATATGGCAAACGTCAATGGTTGATGGTCCGTGTAAATGTGAATGTTTTTGATACCGTACAAATAATGCCTTAACTTTTGAAAGGCCCAAACTATTGCCAGAAGCTCGCGTTCGTTCGTGGCGTAGTTTTCTTCTGTTTTAGATAAAGTACGAGATATCATTGTTATCGGCTTACCATTTTGGGAAAGTACAGCACCTAAGGCGACGGAGGAAGCATCTGTGGTTATTTCGAATGGCTTAGTGTAATCTGGATGTTGAAGAAGGACATCTTCTGAAGCCAAAATACCCTTAAGCTTATTAAAGGCAGCGATTGCATCTTCGTCGAGTGATATATTAATTTTTTTAGAATGCCTACTATTAACATGGCCATTTTCACCTCTTAAATATTTTGTAAGGGGTTTAGATATATGGGCATAGTCCTTTATAAATCTGCGGTAATAACCGGAAAGACCCAAAAACGAACGTAAGGATCTCAATGATTTCGGCTCTTGATAATTTAGGATTGCCTCGACTTTGCTGGGGCATGTTCGGATACCTTTGTATGAGACGCTGAAACCTAAGAATTCGACTTCCTCTTTTAAAAATTTGGTTTTCTCTAAGGACACTCGCATTCCTGCTCCCTCAATTTTTTTTAATATGGAATCAACGTGTTTATAGTGTGAATTTTCATCAGATGAGAAAACTATGATGTCATCAACGTAAACATGGCATATTTTTCCAATATCTTCCCGTAAAACGTCATCTATGGCCCTCTGGAATATGCTTGGTGCATTTTTTAAGCCAAAGGGCAATCGACAAAATTCATACTTGCCGTTGTTTACGCTGAAAGCTGTTTTGCACCTATCTTTTTCTGAAAGGCAAATCTGATGAAAGCCAGACTTCAGATCGAGTGTGGTAAATAATTTCGATTTTCCCAAATTTGAAAGTATTACGCTAGTGTCTGGGATCGGGTATTTATCCGATGTAGTTTGTTCATTTAGCTTTCGAAAATCGATGACCATTCTTAAATTTTGTTTCCCTTCATCGTCTAAGCCCTTTTTCGAAACTACATGAACAGGTGAATTATAGGGTGAGTATGATTTTCTAATTATGCCATCTTTAAGTAGAGATTCTATTTCCTTGTTTATAAAATTTGCCGCGGATATTGGGTAAGGGTAGCTTCTTGAATAAATGGGATTGTCGGTTATAGTATCTATTGTTGCTATTACGTTTGTGTTATATGGAAGTGATCTATTAGGATTCGCAAATGCATTAAAGTTACGTTTAATAAGTGTTTCTATACTGCAAGGCATTTCTATTGTCTTTGATATCGTCATGTTTACTTGTTGACACTGAAAAAAGTTGAGAACCTCTTTTCCATTTTTATGGAAAATGAGTCCAGCTTTTGTGTCAATTATGGCATGGATATCTTTCAATAAATCATATCCGATGATTCCATCAAAGGAATCTAATTGCGGTAAGATATAAAAGGTGTCCGTTGTTCCTATAATATTGACTTTACATTTTTCGGAAATTTTATTTACCCCATTTATAGATTTTAGATGAAAGGGGTCATTTATTTTGGTTATACCTTTCAGGAATTTATATTTCTTTATATAGTTTTTCGCTGTTCCCGTGTCTATTAAGATATTAAGAACTTGCCCGTTCGGTAAAGTTCGAGTTATGAACGGCAAGTTAGACCTTAGCCTAAAAAATTTACTTCATCTAGCGATTGATTTTCAAAGGGATATGGCTGATGTCGTTCTTCGAATTCCGTACCTTCACCTTCAGAGAAATAAGGTTCATTTTCCATTGCGTTGATCCGTTGGACTTTATGCAAAGGGGCCTGTATAGAAATTTTATTACTCTGAACATGAGGTCTCTTATGAAAGCTGTATTCTTGTTGAGGTTTAGAAAGGTTGTAGGTTTGTTGCCGTGACCGCTGCTGGAATGAATTCGACATATTTCCTCGTTGCATTGGTTGTTGTTGGAAACCACGATTTGACTGAACAGCAGGGTTGTTTCTGAACTGTGGATGTCTCCTGAAATAAGAGCTTTCCTCATCAACCTCCATGGGGATGGAATTTTGTATTGAACCATTTTGAATTGTTTGATTCCGTTGAAGGACTGTGTTAGTAAAATTGGTAGAAAAAGGTGTAGTTTGATAAACTGGTGGCAATCTTCCAGTCGCATATGTATGTGCAAATTGGTACCTTTCCCGATTGTGCTGCAACTCTTGTGCTGCGGCAAGGGCGCTGGGTAAGTCTGATGGGTTCGCTGAAAATAGAGTGTCACAAAGTGGACGTCTGAGGCCAGAAATGAAGACTCTCAACGCATTTTCCCTAGCCTTCTCGTTGAATGCATTGGTGAGCCCCTCATTGCCACTGTATGTCATAATATTTTTGTTCACTATCAGTGTAAGTTGCCTATCAACCGCGTCATAATACTCGTTTATAGACATTTTTCCCTGCCTCAACGTGTTGAGTTGGTTTTCTAATATGTGAAGGGGTCGCTTATCTGCATATAACTGATCTAGTCTAGAAATTATTGCCTTAAAATTAAGTGGCGTGTTAAACGCACTAAGATTTTCGTTAGCTGCAGATGTTATTTTGTTGCGTAAAATACCCATCGCGATATAATACGACTCGGATCCTTCATTATAATAACTTAACGCGAACTTTGCCGCTTCTCTCCATGCTGGATATTCTGAAATTTTACCTCTAAACTCTGGTAGAGATTTGATTAAACTCAAATCGGTATGGGTACTTTGTACACCTTCGACAATCGTTACAGGCCTGGCTACCTCTATTTTTTGAGGTAAAATGCTCTGAATTGTCTGAGTTAAATCCGCAATCTGTCTATTGAAATGTTGATGAACTACTTCTACCGCCGATTCAACTAAACTCATAACAGTACTTTGATCCATTTTTTTTGTATTTAGACAACAATAAGCTTACAAACGGTATGTTGACTATTAAAGAAATAATTTTACTAAATACAAGAAATTGTTAAATACATACATATATCTACACTTAAATGTCATAAATATTCGTGTTTGCGAAACCTCTTAAATTTTACGGCAACCACGGATGTTCTATTGTAGTTTTCTGCTAATTAAAGTTGTCCTCTTTGTTGTTGATACGATGATACGTTGATGCCCAAAATTGAGGTTTGTGTTTTTTTTTTTTGAAATTCTCACTTTGTTTATAGAGTTTCTAAATTTTTGCAACTTTTTAGGTTAATTATAAGTTTTTTTGTTTATTACACACTTTTTCATTTTCACTCAGTTCATCCGCTGTCAAATATTTTCGTTGCTTTTTTCAGCTTCTTATTTGATCACTAGATATTTAACTAACACTTTGCAAGATTGTTATTTTCAGATTTTTTTAACGTTTTTTATTTTGTTTTTAATGAGCAGTTCTAAATACCCACAGTCTTCTCAAATTTTCACTTAGTTTATCCACTAGTTTTTATTTTGTAAAATATTTTGGTTTTCCTCCTTTTTTTATCAAACTTTAAGTGATTAATTTTGTTCACGTCTACCGCAAAATTTATTTAAAGGGACGCAAATTTCAAACACATTTGTTCTTCTTCTTTTTAAGGATATTATAAACGTTTTTATAAAGATTTTTTTTGGTTTAAAATCACTAAATATTTGTGGGCACGATTTTATATCCTTTATATAAGGATTTATTTTTGTGTTCGTTCCCGTAAGTTGGGCGCCAGTTAAGCAAGTTAGGTTTAACTCCTGAGTTGTCCCGAAGAACTGTCCTGTTATGCTAACAGCGCAGCCTTAAATACCCTCTCGTCTAATGAGGTGTTGTTGTTAACCCAAGCGCATGGTGAAGCTGTTGTTTGGCAAGCGATGAACTCGTGCGCCGAGTTGGGCTTTTGGCGGGCTGCTTGGCTAAGCCATGCACACGGTAGAGCTGTTGCTGTTGTTGTTAACCCAAGCGCATGGTGAAGCTGTTGTTTGGCAAGCGATGAACTCGTGCGCCGAGTTGGGCTTTTGGCGGGCTGCTTGGCTAAGCCATGCACACGGTAGAGCTGTTGCTGTTGTTGTTAACCCAAGCGCATGGTGAAGCTGTTGTTTGGCAAGCGATGAACTCGTGCGCCGAGTTGGGCTTTTGGCGGGCTGCTTGGCTAAGCCATGCACACGGTAGAGTTGTTGCTGTTGTTGTTGCAATGCTGCATTCGAGCGCAATATAATAACTTATACCTCGGACAGCAATACATTCGTCTGGTCCATTTACCACAGATGACATATTTTCAGAAATCATACACAACGAGAAATTACAGGTCCACCAAGCCATTCTGACGACAATCCTCCTATTCACAATGTCGCGGATATAATAGTTCCAAGCCAATTTCCCTCTCAGATTGTAAATGCTTCCTTACCTAATGTTCAGGTTCAAACATACTCTGCTTTTCTACGAAATTCCTCTGCGCATCGAGAATTTCAGAACAATTTCGTTACCAAAATTAATTCAGCCTTGCTTGTGATGTTTGCAGGCAGACTGTGGTTCAAAAGGATTTGAGTTACTTACAAAATATAGATACGACTAAAAATATTGATTTTATAAGACCATTGCTTTCAAACGCTGCCTTACCGGAAATTAAAGTTAAATCTTTTGCAGCAATTTAAAGCAATGTATTCCACCGATGTCTGTTTACAATGGATTCAAATATCCACCTGTTCCTGCATCTCTGAACTTTTCCTTTAGACTTGGTAAACAGAGAAAAGTTAATATCCTCCAAA